>SMSR01009511.1:0-12408 GCA_019453355.1 Ceratina japonica
AAAAGATCAGTGTTACTTCCGTAGTTTCTATCTTCAGTTTTCTATCCATTTTTAGTAATCACTGTAAACGGGCACCTCGTCACTGATCTTAATGACCTTGAAATACATTGTCGGGAGCATGGTTCGGAACAACATTTCTCTATACATATTGCCGCCTTTCGAGTTTAGTTTCCGACATCGTCACGAATAAAGGTCTGGCTACACTATCATGCTACGGAACAGCACAGCAACGTTCCGTAAGGTCTGTGGATCTCCAAAGTTAGTGGGGGACAGGCTATAGGGAATCAAGGCGACCACGATTCTGAATCGGCAGGCTACCTGCTGTTTTGGGTCCCTGTCCCTAAAGCTACTCCACTAACTTTGACCGTACGGAACGTTGCTGTGCTGTTCCGTAGCATGATAGTGAAGCCAGATCTTTACAATACATGATGACAACAAATTCACGTAATTCGGAGCGAAGCACGATCTGGTTAAATAGATGTAGATACGAGTGCTGTTATGTGGTAGATGGTTGGAATACACACGAACAGATTCAGACGACACCCACGAAAACCAGGACTTAATTCCATATTTTACTGCAAATACAGTACTCAAAACAATTATGGCATCACGAAGTTTGTGTCGAAAATTGTCTAAGTTTGAAAGATGATCACTCAAATTATCGTAGAAATTCAATTTTTCTTTCAAACTAAAGGGGAAGAATCAATCTTCCATTTACTGTGCTGACAAAAGTTTATCCAAGTCTGTTCACGATATTCAACTCTGCTAACTTGCAAATTTCGAACATAGGCTTAGATTTAATCATCGTCAGGCACAGGAGTGTTTCAAATAAAAAATCTCCGCACAGTAAATGGTTTGAGGTTTGATTTAAAATATTTGATAAATAAAACTCATCGTTCTACAATAATTTGTGGTTGAGTAATCTTCTCAACTCGGTCAATTTTTTAAACAAATTTCGTGATTCCATGATTCTTTTTAGTACAATACGTATGAAATTTGTTGTTTATTATCAGGTCATGTCAGTAGGGGTGGATCGGAGAACCGCCTGACTTGTAATAGGGTAACTGTACCTCCCCTGAGCTGTAGGAAAAGGTGAGTTAGAATAATGACCTTGACGACATACTTCAACCCTTGGAAATCAGTGGGGAAGTATCTGTTTCCAATAATTACCCTATCTTTCTAAATTGTATATGTACATATTGAAATCTTCTCTTTACTCTATTCCCTTATAACAAATCGTTTTTGGAACCATGGTTTGATGTCCAAATCCATTACTCGATGAAACTAAAGATTTCTAAAATTACTTTGATCATTTATTTTCCTTGAGCTCCATCACCGGAAGTTTCATTTGGGCGTCCCAGTAACGTGCTTGCCGGAGACGCTATCGAGCTTCTTTGTGGGGTTTTATCTGCGGAACGGCTGACCCGAGAACTCGCTGAATAGCTTAGGCTCGTGCAGCCGAGTTTCAAACTGAAAAACAACGATCACAATGGGGGCAACAGGTTTAATTTCGTATTAACGTGGCTCGTGAGGAAATTGGTGTGGCGCGGTATAATATTCCGGTCGGCCGATCTAAAATTCCGGCTTTGGTAGTAAGCCCAGGCTTAGATTGTAATTAGAAACGATGATAGTAGGCAATCATATAACTTCAGCTTCTGGCGAAGAGCTCCGAACATCAAGAAGAGGCAGATTTTATTTCTCGCGGCACGGCGCCATGCACCGAATCGGGACGTCGAAACCGAAGTAACCGGAAATTACCAGTGCCGGTGCATCCCAGTATGGCTTCGTTAGCTGAATTACAGTCTGCTTCGAAATGTCGAATTGTACTGATTCTTGCAATGAACGTGCATCCTTCGTACTAATTTAAATCAAATTGAAAACACTTACAAGTGTTATTGTTAATTAGATAGAATGAAAATTATTTTTAAGATGTCGACATTTATAAAAGATTCTGTTTTTAACTGAATTTCATAATTTTTCCGTCTAAATCCTGTAGCGACTCTAAAAGATTATAACTGCACACTATATTTCTCTTTGTACACTCAGAATATCCCGGGATATTTGTTTTATCCCTCTACGAATTATATACAAGAAAGGAATCGTAAAAGTAGCTTAGACGGATTCCGGAAAGCTTGGACATATATGTATATGTATATGTGATATGAAAGCTATTAAATATTACTTAAGCACAAGAATGTATCCCATGTATTCGAACTACAGATATTGTAAAAGAATCGAACAGTATAGAATGTCAGTATGCAATGTCATATTTGTTAAATCCATTGCTATTTATACATCCAAGTAAACTTCGTTAGTTTCGACCTAATCTAGGACACTACTGATAACAAGATGGTACTGACTGCGTCATACAATATTCCACCGACAAATTCGTTAACGTCAAATACGATCCCTATTATAATTACAAGAACTAAATTCGTGTCAACGCGAATTACAAGCCGAGTAGCAGGCCTCCACGAGCTAATTAGCAAACGAGAAGGAACACGAGGGACGAAACCTCGATCCGAGATTCCCTTGGCCCGCGAGTCCGACATTTTTAATTAATTCACGAGTTGACCAGGTTCCATCAGGCACAATTCCCCTGGAGAGCTCGTTTCTGCTTCGAAAGACGACAAAGATGTCTTTACGGTGTCGTCGCGAAGCGTCGCCTCTTTAAGGCGAATGAAAGTTTAACAGAGCGCGCCGTTCCGAATTCCTTTTCTCCGGGAGACGAAAAAGTAGAATTGGAAAATTTCAGCGACCAGAGACGCCGAATGGGGCATAAATATTTAAGGTCCTGTCCGGGAATCCAGTCAAAGTTAGGCGAGCCTGATATCTCGAGTCGAGGCGTCGACTGTTTAAAGTTGACCTCTTTTTCGCGACCGAACATTTTCGCGTCGAGAAATTTCCTCAAGCACCGCTCCACCGGTGGCGGAGGGTGGAAAGTGCGTCCGATAACTACTTTCGTTATTCCTTCCCCGCAGTAGCTCGAGTTCGAGTTCCTATTAGTTTCTCACGCGTCAGTTGCTCTTATAATCCTGCCCGGCGGAATATCCTCGTTCCTCCCCGAACGTTGTTTGCCAGCAATCGCTTTCTGATATATCGGTCGCCCGTTCCGGTGGCGTCGCTGTTGCATCTTGACGCCGACACACTTTTCGCCGAAACTGTCGCAGTTGTTTACCCTCGCAGCTGTCGCGCGGCTTCAAAGATGAACAGGCTATATCGGGGCAGCAATATCGGTATATAGGGCAACCAAGGGGAATCGCGAAGACCTCGCCCTCATTACGAAAAGTCAGAAGGGCACGTTCTGCTTCTCACTTTGCGGATTCCCGTGCGAAAATCGATGTAACTAATAGGAGAAGTGTAGTTTATAACCCTTGGCTAATATGTACACCCTCCAGTCGCTTGTCAATTGTTCCGGATTAGATAAACGAGTACTACACGCTCATTACATTTTATAAACGAAATAAGTAGGTTAAGTGTGAAAGACCTTAATTTTCAATTATAATTGCCCTTTTTTACGAATCTCTTCATGATTTTTGTACCTCGTAAAATTATAACACCGGCTCGCCACAATCTTTAACACCGCACAGAAGTCGCTATAATCTTTGCGAGCGAAGGAATACTGCGAATTGATACGACAGCGAAGATTTACGAGGCTCACACACGGACTAGTTACGAGCTAACAATAAGATACAGTATTCTATCGGGCGCTAGTGTTTGCTCGTAAAAGTATGGAAATAACGGCCGTTATATAATTGCCAGATCGTTTACGAGCGTCGGAGTTTACGAGTCGCAGCCGACGGAAGCAATTGTGCAGGCTGTTAAACGAAGCACATAGCCATCGACTGTCACCGATTAAAATGGCCTCGAGTGTTTTAGAAAAATTGCGCAGGATAATCTAGTTTCAAATGTACAATATTCAAGCGCATGGGTTTTGTTCGAGGACGAGATATTGATTCACTGAGTTTACTCAGACCGTTGTGCTTTTTAATTTCGCTTGAGGAAGGCTAGAATTAAATGCTATCTCCATTTTGGTTAACAGATGAAATCTGTATCATGAACATTAGGAATAAGTCTTAGGATTCGTCCTATCGTATAAGATAATTAATAGTCGAGGGTTTTTCATTTTCTTGCTTGCGTAGGAAATTATCGTTCAACTTCGAAGAACTCCTGAAAAAAAAAGTTCTCTCTCGAGTCTCTAATCACGCATATTTCGCGATAGCAAGGAGGGACTACGAGTTCGGTCGGGAAAAAAACGTAACCGATGCGGATCTCGGATATATCTCGACGTCGTCGAATGTTCATCAGAGCGGCAGTAATCAAGTGGGAGAAGACTCGTTAGCACCGATCGTTGAAAATAAAAGAATATTCGCTCCTGTCCCATCGATTTTAAACTTTTCTACATAGAAGGTTCTTTGACTTGCTAAGGAATTTAATTACAAGAAACTGATGTCAGTTATTTGAATGATTCATAATTAGTACTTTCTGCAATACTTCCTTTTGAGCATTAAAGCTATATAAAGTACTATTTTTCCTCTGGGCAAAAAAAAATTATAGATTCAATGTAATTAATAGCCTTTCAAACGTATTCGAATGGTAATGATAGGGAACTTTCATTGAAACAATTACTATGAACGTCTGACTGCATTATTTGGTAGCATTTCATCCTATCGTTTACAACTTGGTACTCGTATTAATTTCCCGAACGTATGTATACACATACCTTTCAATGATATTACTCAACAACATACTAACTGTATTTCGCATCCAATTAGGCTCATTAATGAACACTAGAGATGTTTCTGTTCTACCAATGGAAGCTTATCCGAAAATCTGATCTGAATATGGAAACTATCAAATCATCAGGAAATCTACACACTTAATCGACGCGGAAAATCTCTCATTACTTTAATCGCAAAATCACTGAATATTGAATTAAGTACTAATAGAATGGGGACGATAATAATTTCCAAGGAGTTCTTCAGGGCAGCCACGCGTACGCGAATATTCAATTAGATCGGACTAATTAACTCTTCAAATTGCGAAACTTGTCGATCTTAGTTGAGTGTCCCGATTGAACTGCTTAACAATGAACGTAGAGGTTTCAATGGTACTTTGAAATTCGATTGAAAAAGTTACACTGGGACATTCAAATGAGAGAGTATTCTAAGTGATTTTAGCACCCTTCACTCTCAATTGAAAGAAATTGTCCAAGATGTTCCCGGATTTTTTCGCTCTTGTAACAACTAACTTTTAACGTGTATAATGTAATAAAAAAATTACTGCGAACGCCTTTTTTATAAATATGAAATAATTTCTGTTGAATCCTAGCAGCAGTCCCGTTTCCTGAAGAATTGCTCGAGCCATGAAACGGTCCGGCATATGACAATCATCAAATGGCTAAGAAGCAAAATCTGCGAATGTGTCCGACACCGATCTGGTGCACCTGATCTCGTGACATAAAACGGGGGTGGCCCGCAGATACGAAGTCAAACAAAAGAAGCGAATAAGCACTTCGAAACGTTATCCCCCTCATAAAGCATGGACGTGTAAATATTGAACATACTGTACGAGGCAAGCTCCGTGGCTCTCTTTCCCTGTCGTGTGTAACGGAATGATTTATTTACGAGGAATCTCGTTCTCGTAAAAACGACGCAAAGCGACTTCCGTTAACGTTTTAGGACCCCTTCCGGTCGCATACAAATTTGCTTACCACTTAGCAAACGTAGTTGCTGCGAACAGCGGCGATACATCTCTATGTACATCGACTTCTTTCGCAACTAGCTCCGGCATGAGAATGCAGTATTTTCAGCAAGCTGTGAGGGACGTAGTTCGTTCGAGTCGAGAGGAGCGTCTAGAAAAATGTTAATGATGGAATTTAGAAACATTTTGTTGTACTTTTTACTGGAGTCTCAAGCTTTTAAGAAAATTCCTATCGTGATAACGAAAAGTTCAGAGAATGTTCTAAAAATGATGATGAAAAAAACTTCGTTGAAAATAGTTTAAGAATCCCGGATGCATCGGATTACAGATTTTATTGCCTGCCAAGTGAATAAAGTTTCTGATACTCTACGTCCTGACGATAAAATGCGATTATTCGTTACTGCGTGTGGACATAAACAAGCTTGAAATGGTCGTAAATACTAATTTCATCCTAGAAGTCATGATTTTTAAATTTTATCGTCTCACTCGAGCGTAACCTCGTTGATATTTTTATACCTTTAATCCTTGAGATAGGTACGAGACCTGATAATTACAAGAAGGATCTACTTTTAATTGTAATGTACTAATAAACAATGTACGAATTTTTAATTAAAATAATCATTGTCAAATCAAGTAAAACTTTCGTTTCATTATACAGACATCTTGCACTTTCGACTTCAACGAATTCACATTTCTCACATGAGAGTTAATAATATATATGATACCTTGGTGAGAGTACATGATCTTATTGGCGATGATCTCATCGGGTCTCGTAAGCAAATCCTCAAACTATCTTTTTTCCAATGTCTTTCATTTACATCTACCGTTTTAACTACCAATTGAATCTCAATCACGATCTTTTTCCGTCCTCCCGGACTCGACGCCCTCACGTATTTCAACCTGAGCAGCCAACGTAGACCTGGAACAGTTCTCGGTAACAAGATAATCAATAGAAAACAGGACGCCCGTTAAATGGACATTAAGGTGGGAAGCTGCGAAGAAGGTCGAGGCGAAGACGATAACAAATTGCGGTGCTGGTTGTAGAAAATGTGAAGGCAACTTACTTTGCATCGTAGAATCTGATGGAAAGTTTAAAGTCGAAGAGGCGGATGGACGGCAACGTCTGCAACGAAGCGATGCGATGCGACTCGATGCAGCGAGGCGGTACGCTTTCATTAATCGATTCGTTTCAAATACGCGAAACAAAATTATCCGGCTGCTTTGCGCCTCTCTCGAAATTAATTAGTCAAGGACGTCGAACATAATTTGGTTCCTTCGGCACCGATGCCTGGAGACCGATGATGAATAGCGTTCCATCCCGGAGTTAATTAAAAATACCGTCACGCATCGAATATCGATGATTCTGGCCGACGTGCTCGCCCCGTTTCAAGTCTCCCTGTTCCGCTTTCGTATCGTTTCGACGCTGCCATAGAAGCCTCCCTTGCCCACGAACCGGATCGCATAAGTAATAACGCTGAAATGACCGGCGTCATTGAATGCCCATTGAACTTTCGTACACGTAATATATTAGAGTGGAGGATATCGTGGAAGTAAACCGATAACGCAGAGTGATACATTTCTCATATAAAATAATGTTTTCAGCCCTACCATGTATCTTAATATACTCTAACCAACTAATTCACAAACATCTTTGTTGTAAAACACTTAATATTATTATCAAATTACTACTATCATTTAAACTTATGTAATGGTAATACATGGTAAAATATTTTACAATTTTATTTCTTGGCTTGAAAAGGTACGTGAATACATCCTATGTTTTATTAATCCTTTTTGACAGGATAATAAAAGAATAATTTGGCTTAAACATCAATATGCCTATCATGTGACGGGCACACCACGTGATTTAAAGCAGATGGATAAACACACAGATCCACGTACAAATTCCCTTTAGTAGAAGTAGATAAAGAGAAAACGTTTGTTTGTATGTCAGCAAAAGATATGAGAGACAATTAGAATATGTACAACGAAATTTGGGCAGTAATTTCTTATCTACTCCGGAGTATCATGAGATATATTGATTTGTAAAGCACACAACATTATTATGAATGATTACAAGGTCGAAAAAGAGTAAAACTGGGTTTTCTTCCTTTTTTCGATATTTCTTTAACGTGACAAGGTATATCAGAGATTTCCTGCCCTGAAATATTATTAATTCCTTCGAAAACAATTTGTGAAACTTGTTCTCAATAAATTTCAAGTTTGTTGTGTTATACGTTTAATTTAAGTTCACAAAAATTACCGATACAAATACCTAAAAATAACTTTCAGAATTTTACCCATCCACTAAAAGGATGAAACGGTATAAAATTTAGATTTACGAGATCCTCAATAACTTTAAAGTCTCATTAGCTACTTCATTTTTATTCATGAAATATTCTATTTTTATTCATGAAATATTTCATATATTTTTAGTTCTATATGCGATAATTAGTGCGGACGAAGCCGGCATAAGGGAAGCTAGTATTATAATATAAAACAACTGATCGTATTGATAAATAATTCTATATAAAAAATTCAACGAAACCTAATCATTTTTTAAAATCAAAAGCTTGCAGTTCATACACATCATTTAATACATCAGACAGAAGTGAATCTAAATTCTCGCCGGTCCCTTGTCAATTATTATAATGAAAAGGCGTCGCAGCCTATCGCTGAAACGTGGTCATGTTAAGCTATCCCAGGGCGATCATCAATTTCCCTCTTCTATGATCTTGTCCTAGGGTGAAGATTAATGTCGACTTTCGCGGTTTTTTCGATCCGTTCCCGTCTCCAGCTCGTGCATTCCCGATTCCCGTTACGTTCCTGACCTACTAAGACGATTAGCTGCGCGACTCGATTGAAGTTTAATGTAAGTGAATCGATCGACATCCCGGTATAACGCCGCTCGGCTGCTGCACCTGTGCTACCGCGGTCAGATCTTTTATTTCCACTGATTGGAGAAAAAGGACAATCACGGTGCAAGGGGTTACGTTTGCGACCATACTTCTACTGCTAATTACAGTACAGACTTGTCCTTACTTTGAACATTTATACGAATAGGTTAAATATACCTTATCGAGTAGATAATCCAAGAAAACAGTTATTTCTTGCATTATCACCAATGTTTCGTTTCTTTCACTTAAACAATCCAGTAAATCCAACTTTCCTGACATTGCGTTGTATGGGAAACTCGAAACTAAGTTTTTAACTATGATTAATCCATATTGGTGGAGCATCCACGCGCGAAATTGAAACCTGTTACGAAACTTCTTACCAGTATAACAAGTTCCCTGATTCATCGTCAAGTTTAAGTTGATCATCGCGTATCTTCCAAAGTCTGGCTAAGGCCATTTGTCATCGACCGCAAAATACTCTCTGTATCGAATGCAAGTAAATACACAAACGCCATATATCGAGCAAACAGTATAACCGGACAATAAATAGAAAGACCATAAGTCTTTTCGCGGTAGCGCGTATGATTAAATCTATCAACAATCGTGAAAATTCCTTCTTCACTTGGAGGTTAATCCGCATGGAAATATTTAGAGATTGACTTTGTTGATCGCGAGAAACACTTCCACGAGCAGCTCGATTGGCGCCCAGAACTTTTATGTATTTCCACCCGATAGCAATCGAATGACAAAAATAGGTTCGAGTTCGAGAAATTCGGTCGCGATGTAGTTTCATCCGCGAATCTCGTATCTCACTGAATATTTCCATTCTCCAACACTGCGAATCCGATAATCGCCGCCCGACTGAATATTCCAAAAAGGATGCTAACGAGAGTGTGGTGTGTCGAGTGCGCTTAACTTACGGTACAGTAATAACGAACCACGGTCGGCGATATTAATTAAAGAAGATAGCACGCGAGTCACTTCTTAGAATTACATCTCGTTAAGTACGGTCTCCTCGATCGGAATTCAACGAAATAAACGCGGGAACATTTTAATATATTCCATTAATGAAATAGAAAAGAGAAGGACGCCTCAGAACTCGGAGCTGAGAGGAACGGCAGACGAGGGAGAGTTGTATTCGGTTTCCCTTGGACAACGCGATACTTTGTGACACACGTTAAGCTGCAACTACGGTGTATAACAAAATATTTTATACAGCAGAGTTATATAACTTGTAGAAAATGCAACAAGCAAAATATTATATATCATAATGTAACATAACAGTTTTTTTAGTAGGTAGCAGATTACATATTAGTGCGTTAAATTCATAAACCATTTTGTATTTTATTGTTTATAACGGCTTAAAGCGTTCGGGACATAATTTTATCAGTAACTGCTCTTGTGTAATTTTGTGAAAATCTATATACATAAAAATTGAAAATCCTGGCTACGGGCATAATTTTTAGTTCGAAGATATTGTGATAGTGATCTTCTAAACTTTAAAGTTGGAACTTTTCGATATCTGAATATCTACATTTTTTAAATATTACCTTCGTCCTTTGCTCCCTTGCATACTCGTCAGAAATATTCCACTTGCATTTTATTACTTTCCTAAAAATACGTATACGTTTTTGCCGTTTGACCGTTAGAGGCACTAGTCATTTGGCTCGGATTCAATCGCTCCGACCAGCGATCCCCCTGCTCATCTCCGTAGAAACTATATCGAAGTGAAAATTGCTTGGTTTCATTGACACGTGGCCGTAAAACTACGCTGGACCCGTAACACAATAAGATACAAGTATAGTGAATGTAGTAAAATTCCGTGGATGGAAATCAAACTGCTGCTGTAACTGTAAGACAGTAATACTTTATAAAGCTCTGGCAGTAGAAACCTAACTGTGATTGTGAATTTTAGTACCCACCTCGGAATGAGATTCTTTCGCATTGTTACGCGCCCGTTCGTTACGATCTTGACAAGCAGGTATCACGGAACCAAGATTTACGATTCCGTGCCGCTTTTCCGCTTTTGATTCATGGATCAAGTCCGAACGAGCGATTGAAACACCGCCAACATCGACTTATCATCCCGTCAAGACTGTCCCGAATCATATTTTCGCGATAGGCTGTCTTTGGATAAGGGAACCACGCGATTTCCATGATCGATGACGAGTATAATGCAAGCGGTACGGTAAAAATGCGAGGCCGCCGCATGTGTATGCATGTACGTACGTATATGTTACTTGCATGTAACGATATTGTTTCGCGAAATATGAAAGTCTGATGCAGGCAAATATGTAGTATGTATACATGCATGTCGCGATGGGAGCGTTTCTATTCTGTTATACTTACTGTCTCGTAAAAAAAATAAATAGCATCGTGGCACATCGCATTTATTGCGTGAGTTTACGTATTCAGAATCTGCCGTAAATATGAAGTTTAGGAGACCCACGTCTAATGACCTTGATCTTGATATATGTATGTATCGTGCGGGATTATGATTTTGATCAATTTTCTGCTGTACGTACTACCGACGCTGCGTTTTAGTCTTCGAAATATTGGCAAAAATATATTGATACTACTACATGTATTGCTGTCTGTTAATAAATCCATATATGTATAGATTCTATTACACCTTCACGAATTATCCCAATCAACGAGGCAGCAGCCTTTAAAAGTGCATAATATACACTGTACCTAGTACCAAATATATTCTTGGGAATATTTAGAAAACTATAGCTCAGCGACGTATAGAAATATTTATGAATTTATTATAATTTTCGCCTGCTGGCTACATAACGGAGACTGATAAAAAACTTACTGCTTACCATAACACCCTCTCACATCCTTCCATCGTACCTCATTTTAAACCTTTAACATATTTATTTACTTAAAATAGTATACTTAATATCTACTTCATTTTATTTTATACTATGTCTTATCTTTGGGTTCACATTATCAAATTGAGTAGATACACATATATAACGAAAAGCTCCTGAGAATGTCAACCTCGACAATATACATATTTCTAGATTATAGTGAATTTCAGAAAGTGGACCTCTAATTCATATATTTACCGAATGTATTACTAAATACATAATTATTTTTTAATATAATGTTCACTTTGATCTTTTCCATCTACATATAAAAAAGAACGTATAATTTGTATTTTATATGAAAAATGAATATCTAGTAATTTACGGTTGACTGGATATCTGAAATTACGTATAACGTGTCTCTGATTTTTTATTAAACGAGGAACTGTCGCGTTTTATGAAATTGAAAAATACGTTTGAACAGCGAGATTCCATCGCGATAGGTATTTCATCATTCGAACGAAATACATTAAAACATATTTTCAATCGAAAACCTTCGATATAGAGAGACTGGTGGATTTTCATTATTACGTTCGCAGACAGGAAATAATTACGTGATGCGTGTGCCAGCGAACGGTCAGTTCAATTGTTTGTTAAATGTCCTCAAACACAAAGACTGGCAATAAAAAGATCGTGCTGCTCGTTTGCATTACAGGTTGAATATGATAAAGCCTTTGTTAATGTCTAGGAGCCCGTTGACGGTACGAGGTAACAAGCGCACCTGCAGCCTTTACTAAACCTCTGATATCCAATGGGAAATCTTGCACGCTCCTTTATAAGTCTTTTCTTATTTTTCCATTGGGAAACATTTTTCAATACCGTATCTCAAAGGGATTCTCTAGCACGATTTCGTGGCCTCTGAAAAATACATCACAGGGGAAAAAATCTCTTACTACCTGCTTCTTCCAATCCCTATCGAGAGATAACTTCGATGG
>SMSR01009512.1:0-17349 GCA_019453355.1 Ceratina japonica
CAGTCACCAGTGACTGACATGGTGCTTAACGTGTTAATTAAATAAATACTATTACAGAATATTATAAATCTTCATCGGCCTATCATAATTTTATAATGAATTGCAACACTTCTCAGACTTCTTCCTTTTAATGGAGATCAGAGTCGTACCAGACAATGAAATTCAGTTATCACAACTGGAGGAAGAAGAGATATTTCGACGTTTGGACATTATTGTCAAATTTTGAAGAGTACATGGTNACAATTACAGAATATTATAAATCTTCATCAGCCTGTCATAATTTCACGACGAATATCAACACCTCTCATTGTCAGTCATTTTCCTTTTAATGAAGACCAAAGTCATAGCAGGGACAATGGAATTCAGTTATCGCAAGTGGAGGAAGAAGAGGAGGCTCGACCGAGGGAATTCGTCGGTTTTTCTTGGGACGACGAGCCTTTGATGTCACGGGTCAGGAGACGCGATGGCCACGACAGGAAATGCTTGGTAGCTCCTCTCTCAACGGGATAATACATGCAAATATAATCCGGCAGGCTTTCATGGTACATTTAATGTTTCACGAGCGTGCGGAATGGATGACGCCCGCGCGATATCGCGTGCGTGCGTAGGTGCGTGCGTGCGTGCACGACACTAGGATCAAAAAGCGAGGCTGCGCGCATAACACCGCCGCGCGTCTCAATTATTCTGTGACCGTTTTGTTGTTCAACTGCCTTTTGTTCTGGCTTACAAGCGCTGAACAATTGGATTCCAAACAAATTTTCTTCGCTCTCGTGCCGCTGCGTATACGTTGCGTCACGCTCTCGGCTTGATGCGCGGCTCGACGGAAAAATACGAATTCCGCTGAATTGTCGGTCAAGTGATAGCGAAAACATTCGCGCTCTCGTGGGAAGTGGTTTCATCAAAAATATAAATGCGGCGTTAATGGACTATACAATTTGAACCTCCGTATTTATTCATTCAGTGTTATTCTTATTATTTATTCATTCAATGTTATTCTTATTATATAAATTTAATGTCTATTTTATATTCTAACGCAATGAATCTTGAAATGATAATACTAACACTCATGTCTCGTACAATAATTTATTATGTACAAGCGTCTCAAACGATTTTGAGCCAATTTCAATTGCACGTGGTTTCAATAGCTACGACTGGCCCAAAATCATTTGAGGTGTACGACATTAATAATGATATATGAAATATTTATTTATTCATTTATTTATTTCATTTTCAACGGGAAAGCTCCTTTTTTTACATAATTATATAACTAAACCCTCGTTCATAAATCAATATCACATAATGTGTCGTGGTTTCAGGAACGCTTCTTAGTATTATAAAATTGAATGCTAATAAAGGGGTCGTTGGATCTCCTTATTTTCATCGAACCGGACGATTTCAGGAGCGCAGCAAATCCAAAACAAAGAGACGGGGCCGCAGTACGCGACATAATTCACCGAAATTACACTATTTACCCGGGTAAGTATCGAACTAACAAACTTCATTTAAATTTTTATCTCCGTTGGCCGTTGTCCAGTAAGCTTCGAACGATTTAAAACGAGAAAAATCGGGGAATATAAACGCGACGAGATACGCGGTTCGTTTTTGAAACAATATTTCTGCGCTTTATGGGACAACTCTCCGGTCCCGGTACAGCGTTGCTTCCAGCGAAATGCACGATTTCATAATTCTATGCGGCGGCAAACATTGATAGGATTTGCGATTTACAATTGCAGGTTCATTATTTTCGTTCCGTGATATAAAACGAGTTTCTTCAATCTCTACTAGTAAAATTAGATTCTCTTATATTGATATTTTCTACAATTTATGGGAGCGTGCGTTAAGGCAATTTAGGATTAGAGTGAAGGATGCGAAGGGGAGAGAAGTGGAATGTGATGATGGAGGATAGTATGAAGAAGTGAATGGATATGTTCAAGCAAAATGTAAACTAAGTCCTTTCTAAGCCCGATAAGGCTAGAATAAATAAATATTATAATTACTAAATATATTGATATTTTTTCATTCGTTGTCTTCACATCGTTTATTCTGAGGATTAGATACGAAACGTATGTACCATTTGCAAAGAGAGAAGCAGTAAGCTCTTTCTCTTAAACAGGCATGAAACTTTTAAGCAAGTATAAAATCCTCTTCGGGACGAAAGCAATTTACTGCTGATGCTCCCGAGGGCTGGCTCATGTTTAAATAAAGTTCTCGATTTCCTTCGTGGACGCTTTAGTTGAATTCATATCCGGTGATAAAACGACATAACGTTTTACGACTGTCGGGATAGCGATTTACGATTTTAGTTAATAGTAATCGCTACGCCGGTGTCGAATCNTATTATTTATTCATTCAATGTTATTCTTATTATATAAATTTAATGTCTATTTTATATTCTAACGCAATGAATCTTGAAATGATAATACTAACACTCATGTCTCGTACAATAATTTATTATGTACAAGCGTCTCAAACGATTTTGAGCCAATTTCAATTGCACGTGGTTTCAATAGCTACGACTGGCCCAAAATCATTTGAGGTGTACGACATTAATAATGATATATGAAATATTTATTTATTCATTTATTTATTTCATTTTCAACGGGAAAGCTCCTTTTTTTACATAATTATATAACTAAACCCTCGTTCATAAATCAATATCACATAATGTGTCGTGGTTTCAGGAACGCTTCTTAGTATTATAAAATTGAATGCTAATAAAGGGGTCGTTGGATCTCCTTATTTTCATCGAACCGGACGATTTCAGGAGCGCAGCAAATCCAAAACAAAGAGACGGGGCCGCAGTACGCGACATAATTCACCGAAATTACACTATTTACCCGGGTAAGTATCGAACTAACAAACTTCATTTAAATTTTTATCTCCGTTGGCCGTTGTCCAGTAAGCTTCGAACGATTTAAAACGAGAAAAATCGGGGAATATAAACGCGACGAGATACGCGGTTCGTTTTTGAAACAATATTTCTGCGCTTTATGGGACAACTCTCCGGTCCCGGTACAGCGTTGCTTCCAGCGAAATGCACGATTTCATAATTCTATGCGGCGGCAAACATTGATAGGATTTGCGATTTACAATTGCAGGTTCATTATTTTCGTTCCGTGATATAAAACGAGTTTCTTCAATCTCTACTAGTAAAATTAGATTCTCTTATATTGATATTTTCTACAATTTATGGGAGCGTGCGTTAAGGCAATTTAGGATTAGAGTGAAGGATGCGAAGGGGAGAGAAGTGGAATGTGATGATGGAGGATAGTATGAAGAAGTGAATGGATATGTTCAAGCAAAATGTAAACTAAGTCCTTTCTAAGCCCGATAAGGCTAGAATAAATAAATATTATAATTACTAAATATATTGATATTTTTTCATTCGTTGTCTTCACATCGTTTATTCTGAGGATTAGATACGAAACGTATGTACCATTTGCAAAGAGAGAAGCAGTAAGCTCTTTCTCTTAAACAGGCATGAAACTTTTAAGCAAGTATAAAATCCTCTTCGGGACGAAAGCAATTTACTGCTGATGCTCCCGAGGGCTGGCTCATGTTTAAATAAAGTTCTCGATTTCCTTCGTGGACGCTTTAGTTGAATTCATATCCGGTGATAAAACGACATAACGTTTTACGACTGTCGGGATAGCGATTTACGATTTTAGTTAATAGTAATCGCTACGCCGGTGTCGAATCCTGTTTAATGAACATGTTATTGAAACGTTTACGAAGTGCAATTCAGTTATTACAGAGATTAACTAGTTCTGACTATTAGACAGTAATAACTTATGTGTGAAACAGTTCGCCCTTCTTAAGTGACTACGCTGTTAAAAATTTTTCCTTGGATTTGATGAAGAAATGCATGAAGCAATATTCATGTATTTTTTTATTAAGTTTCATGAAAAATGTTATTAAATATTCATTGCGGAACACTAATTTTCATGAATGGTACATTAAATTTTCTTCAAAATTCGTTAAATTTTCTCAAGGTGTGTTAAATTTTTTTGAAAATTCACTACTTCTATGATAAATTTGCATTAATATGTGTTTAATATACGAAAAACTTAAATTTAATGAATTATTTTCATGAAAAGTGCATTAAATTTAATGATATTTTTAACTGTGTGGATCACTCTAGAGGAAAAAGAAGATAGGCATATGTTATGATTTTTTTTCAGCGAAACCATGAAATAAATCGGAATTACAAAATAGGTTTCACAAACTAGTCCATTATATGTACAATAAGAACTCTATTTTGTACCTCCGATTTCTTTCATAGTTCTGCTAAAAAACAAACAAAAAATATACCTAATTTTCCGGCCTCTAGAGTGGTCTAACTCCTTAAGGTTGTACTCCCCCAGCTGTATAGTGTGTGTAAAGTTTGGCGCCTCATAAAATGCCCATACAAAAGTAAAATTAATATTATATATATTTTTATTACTAAATTATGTTATATTATTATAACATAATGAAAGAAAAAACTGAAAAAGTAATAATTTATTATGANTTACTAAATATATTGATATTTTTTCATTCGTTGTCTTCACATCGTTTATTCTGAGGATTAGATACGAAACGTATGTACCATTTGCAAAGAGAGAAGCAGTAAGCTCTTTCTCTTAAACAGGCATGAAACTTTTAAGCAAGTATAAAATCCTCTTCGGGACGAAAGCAATTTACTGCTGATGCTCCCGAGGGCTGGCTCATGTTTAAATAAAGTTCTCGATTTCCTTCGTGGACGCTTTAGTTGAATTCATATCCGGTGATAAAACGACATAACGTTTTACGACTGTCGGGATAGCGATTTACGATTTTAGTTAATAGTAATCGCTACGCCGGTGTCGAATCCTGTTTAATGAATATGTTATTGAAACGTTTACGAAGTGCAATTCAGTTATTACAGAGATTAACTAGTTCTGACTATTAGACAGTAATAACTTACGAGTGAAACAGTTCGCCCTTCTTAAGTGACTACGCTGTTAAAAATTTTTCCTTGGACTTGATGAAGAAATGCATGAAGCAATATTCATGTATTTTTTTATTAAGTTTCATGAAAAATGTTATTAAATATTCATTACGGAACACTAATTTTCATGAATGGTACATTAAATTTTCTTCAAAATTCGTTAAATTTTCTCAAGGTTTGTTAAATTTTTTTGAAAATTCACTACTTCTATGGTAAATTTGCATTAATATGTGTTTAATATACGAAAAACTTAAATTTAATGAATTATTTTTCATGAAAAGTGCATTAAATTTAATGATATTTTTAACAGTGCGGATCACTCTAGAGGAAAAAAGAAGATAGGCATATGTTATGATTTCTTTTTCAGCGAAACCATGAAAAATCGGAATTACAAAATAGGTTTCACAAACTAGTCCATTATATGTACAATAAGAACTCTATTTTGTACCTCCGATTTCTTTCATAGTTCTACTAAAAAACAAACAAAAAATATACCTAATTTTCCGGCCTCTAGAGTGGTCTAACTCCTTAAAAAAGCCTTTAATGTTTTAAAAATTTCATATTGATAGATAATATATTAATTTTATTTGGAGAATTAATGCGAATGATGCATTTAGTATTCAGGCCGGGGTAAAATTCGCGTAGTCTCAAACCCGGAGCAATAATGTATTGGGGCGCATTGAACCTTCGGAATACGGGTATAATTCGCCGGCCTACGGAAATCCCGGTTATCCGGTTTGTGCGTGCCGCTGTGCCGCTGCGGCGCTGGATACCAGTTATTAATTATCCAAGTAATAGCCGCGTAATTGGGGGTCCCAAGAGGAAGCGATGCTGGCCGCAGGGCCGAGAAACGCTGGACATTAGGTCCTCCGCTACCGATCGCTGCCTCTGTTTGCATTTTTATGTTTTATTTACGTGCGTAAAGCGTGCACCGCGGTTTTATAATGGCAATGAGAAGAAGGCTCGCCGAGAGAAACAGCTTCTCTCATTATTTTTGGCAGATTAACGAGTGTGTTTGATATGTATCGAGAGAATACGTAATTTTGAGTATTCGAGAAGGTATGGTGGCTTCAGTTTGATAATTAATGATGGAATTAGTGGTAGGAAACGTTTGAAGATTGTGCAGATAGAATGATTCTGTATTGACTTTCAGCAACGGCGAAAGTTCAAAATAGGAATAATCAATAGAAAACATTATAAAAACAACATGTATTGTTATAGAAGTAATACATAATAAAATACTGAATTCCAATTTTTGACGAAATTTAAATCCATTAAGCTCGTTCCTGACAAAATACATATATAGGGTGTATACCAGGACCTGTATACCAAGCATTTTACAGTATATTCCAATTTCGTCAATACATAATTTCTAATTTGAATTTGTCATAAGAATAATGACACCACGTTAAAAGTACATACCTTTTTCTCATTGCAATAGCATAAGATGAGAAAGTAGATTTCACGACTATTATATTTATTGAGTTGTTCGGAATGTTTGTGCCGATATTTATAGAAAATTTAGAGGCACAATGTAAATTTTGATAACATCTATCAATTTTTATGCTTCACTTTGTGACACCTACTTTAAATATAAAATGAATAATTAAATATCGTCATAATCTTAATGAATAATGATTTTTTCTAAAAATACCTAAAGAATCATGTTTTGCCATTTTTTGTCATGTCTTGTCATTTTTTTGGATCATTCTGATGTACTCAGTCCTGATCCATCTACTAAAAATCGGCATGAACTTTCCGTACAACCCAATACACTAATTTCTTTCTTAACGAATATGGAATTGATTAAGAATAAATGCGGAGCTCGACGTAAATATCCCGCGTGTCCACTGCTAAAGATGGCACTGATTAGTGATTAGTTGCAGAACATAAAATCATTATGTCATTATNTGATCATTCTGATGTACTCAGTCCTGATCCATCTACTAAAAATCGACATGAACTTTCCGTACAACCCAATACACTAATTTCTTTCTTAACGAATATGGAATTGATTAAGAATAAACGCGGAGCTCGACGTAAATATCCCGCGTGTCCACTGCTAAAGGTGGCACTGATTAGTGATTAGTTGCAGAACATAAAATCATTATGTCATTATATGTTTAGCTTCTGTGATAACGGGTATTGTAATTATCTACTAATCCATATATACGTATACGTTCGCTGAGACGTGAATCAGAAATGATTGCGTTCATTAAACTATTTAGCGTTATCAGATAAACGTTCAGCATCGGTGCAGATTCATGCGCTCGATGTTATATTGTACACAGGCGTTTAGCATAAGCGTTGATTGATTTTGAAATGAACTAGTCGTAACACTGTACACAATGTTATACATAATATATGTCCCTTTTTTACAGATGATTAAAAATACTAATTAATCACTTGTACGTAATATATTTCTATAATTAATTTATATGCTTATGTTCTAGCATGATTTAAATAAAATACACTTTGACTTCGACAGATTAATATTTGCTATTGCGGATAGTTTATCGATTAGTACATTGTGATAGGTTACAGTGAACGTTTGAGTGAATTTCAAATAACGATGGATGAATAATTAATCACTCATAATAATTCGGAATACGTCATCATTGATCGAATGGGAATGGTTACTAACTCTGGTTGATATTATTTTGTCAGTGAATGGTCCATTTATGTACATAGGTTAGTCCTCTCTCCTATTCAAACAGTCACAACAAATAAATAGGATACAAATGTCAATAAAATCCAGTCATATGAAATAATTATCAGGTTTAGTGATAATTCGTGGCGTTAAATTAGTTTTAAAAATGTATTGGAAAACGACATTAATTATTACTAGACCTTATATATTAACACAACAGTGAAATACAGTCACTCCCATAAATATTCGTACACATTTCGAAACGGTATACAATTTTTAGTATTAGATTAAAGAACTTTATCTTCTATGGAATTTTAGAGAGCTTAATTTACTATAGAATGTCTAACAAAAAATTTTAAAAACTTGGTATTCATTGAAATCGTGAGGAAAATAGTAAAGGACATGGTTTTTAACTTTTTTATTAGGGTCTGTAATAAAAATTGGAAGTGTCTCGTTTGCAGATCTAAGTAAGTTATATGCATGTACAAAGTTTCATCAAAATCGATCAATATTGCTATAAGCTATAAGCGATTAGAAATTTAAAAAATCGCAGTTCTCCACGATTTTCAATCTACGACTGGGATAAATTGGCGAATTTTTACATGTTTCGATATGTCTAACTCTTTTACGGTTTCATGAATTTTTATGAAACTTTACACATTCATATAACACATTTAGATCTACAAACGGGATGTTTTAAATTTTTACTAGAGCCCCCAACAAAAAAGTTAAACATCATGATCTTTTCTTTTTTCTTCGCGATTTCAATGAATACCAAGTTTTTTAAATTTTTTGTTAGTCATTCTATAGTAAATTAAGCTCTCTAAAATTCCACAAAAGATAAAGTTCTTTGATCTAATATTAAAAATTGTATACCGTTTCGAAATGTGTACGAATATTTATGGGAGAGACTGTAGGTAAATTCTCTGAAGATTCAACGAACAGATTGTTGTACTACGTTCTAAGTCAAATGTTTAAACAATCTTGAGAATATCATCGATAAGGTAAAATTATTGCACCGAAAAAACAGTCGGAATTCTCAATCGTTATTCTATTAAACATTCCCGAAATTCTAGAACAGGTGAAATTTCAGGATTCTCAGTCATTGGTCAACTGAACGTTCCTGAAATTCTAGAATAGGTAAAATTATTGTACCGAAAGCAATCAGGATTCTCAGTCATTGTTCAATTAAACGTTCCCGAAATTCTAGACTACGTGAAATTATTGTACCAAAAACAAACAGGATTCTCAATCATTGTTCGATTAAACGTTCCCGAAATTCTAGAATAGGTAAAATGATTGTACCAAAAACAATCAGGATTCTCTGTCATGTTCAGCTAAACCTGAAATTCTAGAAATTGAAATTTTATTGCACCAAAAACAATCAGAATTTTCAATCGTTGTTTAACTAAACATTCCCGAAATTCTAGAATAGGTAAAATTATTGTACCAAAAACAATCAGGATTCTTAGGCCGGTATTCATAGTCGTTACTTATTCTTGAGATCGACTTAAGCATTTGCTATCACTGTCTATCCCATATTTCCCGTCCTTGTCTCGTACAGGAAACACGGACTTAAGCAAATGCTTAAGGTGACTTTAAAAATAAGTAACGACTATGAATACCGGCCTTAGTCATTGTTCAACTAAACGCTCCTAAAATTCTAGAATAGGTCGATCAAACTTTTTTTTTTTTTGTAACTACTGTAATAGGGTAAATTTGCCCGTCCAAATATAATATAAATAAAAATAAATAAATAGGTAAAATTATTGTACCAAAAACAATCAGGATTCTCAATCATTGTTCAGCAAAACGTTCCCGAAATTCTAAACTAGGTAAAATTATTGTCTCAAAAGCAATCAGGATTCTCAATCATTATTCTATTAAACATTCCCAAAATTCTAGTATAGGTGAAATTTTATTGTATCAAAAACACTCAGGATTCTCAGTCATTAAATGTTCCCGAAATTCTACCCTCCCATATCACGAGCTACTGAATTATATTTCGTAAGCAACCACCCCCGATCGGCGTAGAGGTTTAAGCGAGTAAAAACACAAGTGGATCGTTTCTTCAGTTAAAACTGGAGGCCTCCATATTCGCGCAATTTCACAACCCCGAACCCGGAGAGTCGTCCCCGAAAAACATGATCGAGCGGTTGAACCGTTTCCACGCCATTACGCGGCACCGAGCGGCGTCGTCGGTGGCTGAAGCCTCTTTTTTTTCCTCAGCGGCAATAAGGGGGTGGCCGACGACAATGAAGATGAGTGAAAAGCGCAAGAACGTCGTCGCGCCGGCCGGGAAACAAGAGGGAAGCCGTCGGCCAACGAGACCTGTAACCGGCGAGAACGTAATAAAGCCAATATCGGCCAGCAGATTGGAAAATAACCGGTTATAGCTATGAGAGAGGGTAAAGGGTAACGGCCGTTTTTTCTCTCTTTATATCGGACAACGGAAGTAACTAGGCGCGTG
The DNA here is from genome assembly GCA_019453355.1 of Ceratina japonica. Taxonomy (NCBI): domain Eukaryota; kingdom Metazoa; phylum Arthropoda; class Insecta; order Hymenoptera; family Apidae; genus Ceratina; species Ceratina japonica. Next base: position 10,090 of record SMSR01009512.1, read on the forward strand.
GCGCGCAAAATGGCCACGGATGGACCTCGACGTACCATCCTCGCATTCTCCGTTTTTAAATATGATGAAAACTTTTTTCCAGCTCGCGCGTTCCGAAGACCTCCGTCGAGGCCTGACGCAGACTGGGTTATTAACGGAACACGTGTGGTGCCCGTGTTCTTTTTCTCTTCGCGATTATGCGTCGAACGGAATAAACAAGAACACCGCGGCGACGAAATGCTCGCCGGTCATAACGGGGCCGCGAAAGGACGCGCGGAATGCCTGCATCGACATGCGTTCCCTCTAATTTCGATGAAATTTTTAACCATCCTTTTTTATCGTCCTGCATTTGTGCAGTAGAATTCAGTCTTGTTTTATCGCTTTGCATACTTCGGCGATGTACGCGGTTTCATTCGTTTCTTGCTGACGACTTTCTGCTTCCCTTGCAATAAAGAAAGAAATGGAATTTTTTAATATTTGCTAACGGTTGCTTCGTAGTTTTTGAAACAAATACTAGTGTCGAGCTTTTCTAATATGTACATGCGTTAATATTTCTAATTCGACGGATGAAAGAAATATTTTCCATTGTTTTGTGTATAGTTGACCACTATATCGGTGTAAAAATTAAAAATTCACCGTGTGCATTTCGCTTATTCAATAATTCATCTCCAAATAGCCAGCATGTGTACACATAATCCCCGTTCTAAAGCTTATGAAATTCCATGCTCTCAATGTGTAACAGTATTCCTATGAATAATTTCACCGTTAAATCCATAATCATGCAAACTAGCGTACCAGACAAACATTTTCTGTTTACGACCGCCAAACATATCCAGAACTTTAAATAGACAATTTTATGTATTTATTACTTTTCCATATAATATATCCTAGTATATAGACTCTAATTCCAAAATTTTTTATAACATGAACAATATTAAATTAATTTCTACATCTCATGATGATCATAACAGTCAATCTGGGAAGTGAATCGCAGTTTTCGAAACCGAGTGTTCTTCGCTTCAAACTAGATATGTTCGATTCTCCGCAAAGAATCGATACTCGAATCGATCCTGAATCGGAATCCGAGAATCTTCCAAAAATTCGAAAGAATCGATTCTGCGAATATCGATTAATTTTGATCTTTTTTTGTAGAATATATTTTCATATTTTCTTGTAGAATCGATTGTTTTAAAGAAACCGTGCAAATAAATAAATAAATTCGTTATTTTTTCTTTGATGTTGGACATATGAATAGAGATTATTGAAGAACATTGTGTTCAAGAAAACAAATATCTTCTCACCTATCTCAGTCATCATTTGTCATGTTTCTATAATTTGATAAAGAATTAAAAAATAATATATGCTCTAAGCCTCGTAATTTCACTAAGCACAATTAATTCCTCAGAGGAAACAATCGATTGTCGATTCTTACCTCAAAGAATTTATTCTGGGGAAATGCCAAAGAATAAATTCTGGGGAAATACCAAAGAATCAGTTCAAAAGAATCGATTTTTCATAGAATCGAATCAGAATCGAATATCCTTACTTCAAACACTCTCCAGAGAAAAAAATGTAATAAACCCTGTGAATGAAACCAGCTAGCAAAAGCCAGAGTTGCTTTAGACTTCTTTAGACAGGCCTGTTAATTACACCGTATTCGTAGAAACAAATTCCTCTTTTATCCTCTCTTAGGTTGCATTCGTAAAACACGTAGAACCTAAACGAAACTGTCGCGATTCGTTTCCGATCGCGATTACGAATTCAGTGTTTTCTATTTTGCTGCTGCTTCCCTTTGATCTAGCCGATCGCTAGGGACGTAGTTACGAATTACATTTCCGGTAATACGTATGAGACTCTTTCGAAGTTCGAGAGGATAGGACAGGCTCGTTGAAAGCGGAATCAACGGGCCAGGTTGTTAGTGCGTTTCCCTTTTCGGATTTAACGGGGAAACGTGCAAACGCGTTTACAATCTTGACGTGCAAACGCTGCGAACAAACAAGCTGCTTAAAGTTTCTCTATCAACTTAATCTGTTTTCGAACTGACATCATTCAGTTTGATCATAACGATTGAAAGAGATTGGAGAGACTGTTATTTAATTTGTAAATTTACAAGAATCGTTATTTCGTATTTATGGAATAAATGATAATTAGAGACAATTTGTNTTCTGCGAATATCGATTAATTTTGATCTTTTTTTGTAGAATATATTTTCATATTTTCTTGTAGAATCGATTGTTTTAAAGAAACCGTGCAAATAAATAAATAAATTCGTTATTTTTTCTTTGATGTTGGACATATGAATAGAGATTATTGAAGAACATTGTGTTCAAGAAAACAAATATCTTCTCACCTATCTCAGTCATCATTTGTCATGTTTCTATAATTTGATAAAGAATTAAAAAATAATATATGCTCTAAGCCTCGTAATTTCACTAAGCACAATTAATTCCTCAGAGGAAACAATCGATTGTCGATTCTTACCTCAAAGAATTTATTCTGGGGAAATGCCAAAGAATAAATTCTGGGGAAATACCAAAGAATCAGTTCAAAAGAATCGATTTTTCATAGAATCGAATCAGAATCGAATATCCTTACTTCAAACACTCTCCAGAGAAAAAAATGTAATAAACCCTGTGAATGAAACCAGCTAGCAAAAGCCAGAGTTGCTTTAGACTTCTTTAGACAGGCCTGTTAATTACACCGTATTCGTAGAAACAAATTCCTCTTTTATCCTCTCTTAGGTTGCATTCGTAAAACACGTAGAACCTAAACGAAACTGTCGCGATTCGTTTCGAATTCAGTGTTTTCTATTTTGCTGCTGTTTCCCTTTGATCTAGCCGATCGCTAGGGACGTAGTTACGAATTACATTTCCGGTAATACGTATGAGACTCTTTCGAAATTCGAGAGGATAGGACAGGCTCGTTGAAAGCGGAATCAACGGGCCAGGTTGTTAGTGCGTTTCCCTTTTCGGATTTAACGGGGAAACGTGCAAACGCGTTTACAATCTTGACGTGCAAACGCTGCGAACAAACAAGCTGCTTAAAGTTTCTCTATCAACTTAATCTGTTTTCGAACTGACATCATTCAGTTTGATCATAACGATTGAAAGAGATTGGAGAGACTGTTATTTAATTTGTAAATTTACAAGAATCGTTATTTCGTATTTATGGAATAAATGATAATTAGAGACAATTTGTTGCTTATTGATCATTGAAATTAGTCGGAATTATCGGAATAATGGAAACTCGAAATATTTCTAGAATTATACGGCTCGTCCGCAAATTGAATGAAACTAATGTAAATATAAAGCCACGTAACGAAAGTATATTTGCGGATTTTGTTTTGTTAATAAAAACATGGACGTTTTGATTAATAAAAAAATTTTCGAATTGAAGAAATACGATCGCCATGTACAATATTTTTCATGTAGAATCGTTACGTTTTAGTAGATTTTCCTGATATTTGCACTGATTATATAAAAATGTAATCTATTGTCCTGTTGTTATTCTTGTTAGCATGGAATTTATTCGATTGAAAGTGTCCAGTGCTTTAGTAAATACGGTTTGAGCTCTAGTAAATCCTGGATTGTTCCAATTTAATGAATTTTTATTTAATTAAACTTTACCTCTCGCATTTCTAAAGACAATTATACCTTAAGAATTCAGAATTTTCCAGTTAAGATTATGTTCGCATAACTTTGAAACGATTATTAATTTCAATTTACAGGAACAAATACTTCGTCACACATATTAATAATTAATTCGATGTCATTCTTGTTCTTGACACGCGAAGAAGATTACGAACTATTTAATCACGATTTAATTAATTAAAATGTATTTTATTTACCTCATTTTAATCGCATTTAAAATTTGTTACCTTCGTTGATGTTTCACGTCCTAGCTTTTTCAACAATTTCTGTTATTTACTCTTTATCGAAATTTTCCAGGAAACTTCGTGAACGATTCACATGCGGTCTCGTATCAAGTTTAAACAAAACTGTAATTTCAGCCATTCAAATATTCCAAATGCATAAAAGAAGAAAATATGGTTATTTGATATTTAATATTTCTTTCATCGAACGACTGTAAAAGGTTTCGTAGAATTATAAAAGAGTTATTTTATGGAATCAATTAATAGTAGGTAGAGAGTGCAAAATACAAATCCAGACTTCTACGTCCTTCGAAAAGTTAGTAATCACCCAGATAGACTTTTATGATTGTCACGAGATATAGAAATTAATTTACCAAATATTGGATACAATTTGCAGCAAATTAAGTTCGAAGTCCTACTTTGTGTAATACTTTTTTACGAAAAATTTGATGATTTATCTGAATTCAGAAAAAAATATTAGACATTCCATTTAAAAAACTGAAACTGACCACACAATCTCAATAAAAAAGTAAGGTAATAAAAAACAGAGTGAAGCACTATATGTCCCCCTAAATACCATGCCACTTTTGTTTGAGACATTTTTTCTTACAACGAATACCTTACGAGTTATTTGAGGTCGTCATGTTAGAAGACTCACCCTGTATAATGGCATATGAAATGAATGACGTTTCCCAGACGTCATTGTATGTCAAGGGGTTAAAATTGTTTAAAACTGTTTTAACTTTCCTGATGAAATCATGCGAATAATGAAAGGCAGACTAGACGCTGTCTGGAAACGAGAGCTACATCCGAACAGGATTAGTTGCTTATTTGTTTCAATTATCGAAATTCGAAAAAGTATTTTGAAAAGAAAGCGAGATCGATCTTAAATTCAATTAGTAAATAACGACTGGCCGTATGGAGAGAAAAATACGATGAAAGGATATCAATTCACGGTAGATTAAATCGATCAAGGGGAGTATAAAATATTATTTATCGACGTGGGATGGCTCGGAATTCTTCGCGTTGCGACCGGGACAATTCGACATATTTACGCATTAACGTCGAAACGCACGAAAGCACGTGATATTGGTTTTCATTCGTCGGCCAACCAGTTTGTAATTGCTTCGCTCTCCGAACAATTTCCTCTTTTATCCACCGCCGTCCCGCGTGCCTGCGCTCTTCACAATACTAAAGGGAAATCCTCGTGACCAACTCGATTTCGGTTTTTTGATTGTAGAAAAAATGTTTCACGACCTCGTCCATTCGACTACGGATTGCCTACCACTCGTTTCACAGTTAACAACAAAATCATCATCATCGGATGTCATTTACCAATAATTTATACTCACATTATTTTTATATTTATCTCGCTAGTTTATTATTCTTATAATTACGTTTTATTCGGCACTGCAAGAGATTTTACTGTCTGCACGCGCGGGTCTCAGTACTCAAAAATCCAATGTCTATTCTGCGGCGCGTAACGTAAAAATTGTCAAGGGACGGGAGTTTCCCCGTGGCGTCGATATAAAATTCCGCGAGGGGATCGGGCGCTTCCACGGAAAGTTGGCGCGAGTGACAACGGCACGCGGGGTGGCGGGGGCGAGGGGCGAAAGAGTAAAAGCATCGCGCGGCGTGGAACAGGAGGCTTCGGGGGTGCCGCGGGGACAAACACGGGAAATTATGCGCCGGCCGAGAATTCCGGCGAACAATGCTCGGTGACGTAAGCGGTATTTCGGCGCTGAAGAACGAGCCGCCGGGATGGAGAAACCGGCGCGGCGGCGCGGCGGTGACGTTAACCGGCGCGCTGCGGACGAAAGCTCTGGCCCCGGGTACAGCTAACGGAAGTACTCTTGCGAACTTTGCACCCCGATTAATTGCGGGAACCGTCTCTGGGACGATCTGGATTCATCCGCGTGCTTTATTCTCCTCCGAGCGCGAATTAATATCGATAATAGGTAGTGATGGAGTCGAATTCGATATCTATTGGGTTGGCAGCTAAGTGAATACGGATTTTAGATAAGAAATCCATCGATAAGTCCCGCAATCATTTAGTTGGCAACCCAATATTCTGTCGATTATTCCAGAGTGACAGTTTTTTTTTATCTCTACTACGAAGTTCGAATGTATTAGCATTTTTTGAAGTATTGGCTATTGGTTTATTGTTGAGGACGATGGGTAGATCACTCGCGGGGCAGGCGGTGAGAGGGGTAGTCCTATGCTTATACATGGGTGCTCTGTCGTGATACCAAACTTAGATAAAAAAAACTTGAATTCGGTAAATATCGTATTTATCAATGAATTTGGAAAGAAATTACTATGAAATAACTTTATTTAGTGTTAAGAATATAAAGATGTCCTTGCGATAGACATAAAAGTTAATATTATTGAATTAAAAATGTTTTGTAGCGAGTAGTGAAATGTGGCAATGAGAATCCTATCAATATGTTTCCTTTTTGTTCAATTATCGAAACAATTATATTGTAAATTCGCATTTTTCTTGTTTCAAATTGTTCAAAAATGTTTCAAGATTCTATTACACTTTTACTCTTAACGATCTTACCTTTTTTAACAAGTCTATTTAACAATAATGACAANGAATATTTTGTCGATTATTCCAGAGTGACAGTTTTTTTTTATCTCTAATACGAAGTTCGAATGTATTAGCATTTTTTGAAGTATTGCCTATTGGTTTATTGTTGAGGACGATGGGTAGATCACTCGCGGGACAGGCGGTGAGAGGGGTAGTCCTATGCTTATACATGGGTGCTCTGTCGTGATACCAAACTTAGATAAAAAAACATGAATTCGGTAAATATCGTATTTATCCTTTGACTATATATACCTGGACTGCTGGTCCGCTAGGAATTACGAGAGCCAACATGTCTACTGGTATCGCCATCATAATGAACACCTAAAATTTGGCAGAACTAAACGTGCAAATCAGTGTAGGTTCACACGTATAGGAGACTTATAGACATGTCGTACACTGCTAAATGATTGTACACCTGCAGATTCTAATTTCATACATAAAAAAAGTTGTGGAGCTTTGCGGTATCCAAGAATATGTACTTTTAAAATATGTAGCATAGCAGAAAAAGCGTACAATATTTTTAAATTAGAAAATAAGATATTAGTTAAGAACTCAATAATATATAGTATTTCATTTTATGACAAAATCCTCTTTCATCCTTTTACGTTCTGAAATATCCTTCATTTTTAATACGTAAAAGAAAATTTAATTAACAAATATACTAGANCATGAATTCGGTAAATATCGTATTTATCCTTTGACTATATATACCTGGACTGCTGGTCCGCTAGGAATTACGAGAGCCAACATGTCTACTGGTATCGCCATCATAATGAACACCTAAAATTTGGCAGAACTAAACGTGCAAATCAGTGTA
>SMSR01009513.1:0-17649 GCA_019453355.1 Ceratina japonica
AATTCTTTAATTTTGTTTTACGTTGTTTCTGAAGTATTTGATTATGGTGCCCATTGCTTGGTCCATCAATATTTTTGCATTGACTCAATATAATAGACAGACACTTACAGTCGTTAAACGAGAACAGTAGTAGTTTGACTCAAGATCGTTGAAATCAAGAATAACTAAGCACGTCAGAGTGCATTGTTAAAAATATCATTAAATTTAATGCACTTTTCATGAAAAATAATACATTAAATTAAGTTTATCGTATATTAAACACAGACTAATGCAAATTTACCATAAAATCAATGAATTTTCAAAAGAACGTAATGAACTTTGAGAAAATGTAATGAATATTTGATAAAATTTTTTATTAAACTTAATAAAAAAATACATGAATATTGCTTCATCCATTTCTTCATCAAATCTAATGAAAAATTTTTAACAGTGTGGTTCTTATTTCATTTCTCTACATGGTGGCGATCGGTCGAATTTTTAAAATGATGTACGACCTTCGTTCGCGACGTTTCTTTAGACAAACAGGAATGTCAAACTCTCTATAATCTTGTTTTACAATATATCTGAAGTATTCGATTATAGAATCCATTACTTGGTCACAGCAAAATCCATCAATATTTTTGCATCGACTCAATACAATAGATAGACACTTACAGTCGTTAAACGAGATTTACAGTAGTAGTTTGACTGGGTTCTGATCGTTCAAATCAAGGAAAGCTAAGCACATCTTTAAATATACATTAGTTCCCCGTCGCANCATTACTTGGTCACAGCAAAATCCATCAATATTTTTGCATCGACTCAATACAATAGATAGACACTTACAGTCGTTAAACGAGATTTACAGTAGTAGTTTGACTGGGTTCTGATCGTTCAAATCAAGGAAAGCTAAGCACATCTTTAAATATACATTAGTTCCCCGTCGCAGTGTCCTAGGTATCGCTTTCGACGTCGCGTCAGGGTGGTGGTTCTTATTTCATTTCTGTATAGGATCGGTGGCGATCCGTCGAGCCGGTGAATAACCGGGCTCCTCCGCGGTGCCGTATGGTAATCGCACCGTACGGATTCCTCACCGCGGGCCGCTGGATCATTGCGTTTCCTGGCAATAAATTGTCCAGCTGAATCCCCGCGTGATACGTACAAGCTTCCACCGGACGCGGCGCGCCGCGGCACAAGTCGCGCTTTGTATCTCCTAATCTATGGCTGCCACCGTGAAAAATTCCAATGGAATCCTAAACGAAATTTCCCATGAAACGGCCGTCCCCGGGCATCTCGGAGCCTTCGATCGCTTCCGTGAAGTCCCAGAATCCCCATCGGCGTCGATAAATTATTTCCCTACCGATTTATTTATAAGAGAAACTCGTATCCCGAAGAAGAAACTTTTTAGCCAAGGAAATATATCCAACGATTCTCTTCAAGACAAATTTCCTTCCTCCAAACGGAATGTTAAGAGTCAACAGATTAACATTCATCTGTTTAATATTAAATATATACAGTGTTAGTGGCAATCTCTGGTAATTCCTGGTAGCTAATGACCCTAACGGTTGCTAAGTGCGAGACGAGAAAATCGTAGCAGCGACGGAGAGGAGAGACACGCCCCGAGAGTCGGCGAGGAGAGAAACCGCAGCTTCCAGCGGCGGATCGCGGGGCCTCTTTCGGTTTTGCAGACGGATGTATAATATCGGCGCGATAGGAGGAAAGAGGTAGAGCACTAGCGGGGAAGCCGACGAGGTAAAAGCTTGACGGAGAGAAAGAGAGGAAGATCTCTTTCCCGGTGGTTGAGCGGAGAGGGTGGGGACAAGGTGGATCGCGGATTGAGTCATTATGCTTGCTCGGAGGAGACCACAGGCCTTGATGCCGGGAACGGCTGCCATCGGCTCGTGAAAGGAAACCGACCGGATGATTCAACGTATACAGACGGACAAAGTAGTCGCGGGGCTTACTCTATACCCCACGCTCATCCTTTCCTCGTCGCTATTCTTCTTCGTCTCCTTCTTCATTGTCCAGCTCTCTTGCCATTTCTCGTCCACTTCTTCGTCTCGTGTCTCGTCTGGTCTCGTCTCGTTGCCGTTCGCCTCGATCGTTCATAGACCGCGCGCGCCGGAACTGGTTATAGCACATTCGTCAAGTTCGACTGCGAACAAAGTTACGACACGGGGATGGACCGAGACGAGATCCTGCCGATCGCGCGTTAGCTAATTTTCCATGCCTCGGCCGGTCGGTCGGTCCCGTTTCTAAGAAATTGATTGTTTCCCGTTTTTTTCTGGACGTTGATAAAACGGCCGGAGCTTGTTAAGGAGAAAATTTATTAACGGCTGTGATCACTTTTCGACGCTCACTGTTCCGGTTAAAAATATCCCTCTCAAACGGCAAAGAAACTAGCTCCTTTCTTTCAGAAAGCAATTAACGTGGTAATGGGAAACGCATTTGATTGGGTTTACTGATTAACGATAACGCGGCGCAGTAAAAATTGATTGATTCTCATTTTTTGTTCTTTTCTTTTTTTTCATTTCGCCACAACGATAAAATCTCTGGCCGCGGCCTTTTCTCCCTTTTTTTACGTTCTTCCCGGTTACGCGCGCCGCGTAATAAAAGACGGCCGGACTCATTACGCGAAAGTTTGTTAACAGGCCCGATTCTTCTCCGTAATACGTTAGTTAATTAAACGAGTTGTAATTTATGTCGGGCGCTACGCAAGAAACGACGCTTTGTTATCAGAGGATAATTGGACTTTGGCGAAACCCAGCAACGCTCCCCGCTTTTTTCACGCGGCTATAAAACGCTTACGGAACACATACGTAAGTGAATTCCGTGCGTCTTCCGGGTGAAGAAGTAATTTATGTTATCGCCAATTTGCATACATACACTCCGAGGTGTCCCTCCTTCTTCATAATTATAGACCGAATAGGATATTAATGAGCATATTTATCCGCTTGTCGCAAACGAAAGCGTTATTCATCTGATAACGTCGTTTTTAATCGATCAAGACGCGTGATTCAATTATGTAAAATATCAACGCGTCAACAAGTTCGACTATTATGGGTTTGACCCGCTGGGTTTCGATAGCTAGTGACGATAATCTGTTTTCTGACAGTCTCCTTTGAGATGAGGTCAAACAATACTGCTGCACCCAACGGCGCCCACAATATTATGACATCGGACTGGTTCATCGACGAGTGGTGCACCGATGCCATTATGAGCGGCTAAGCCGCCACCGGATTTTATCTCGGAGCCGGTGTAAGCCAAACGAGTTGACAAGCCCGCTATTCCTATAAGTCTGGACGAGAAAGACGGATAGATCTGGTGACAACACGAACAGAAGGAGAAACCGCAGGTACATCGACCGGGGAACAGAAAAATCCTTGCCCCAAGCCACGCGATCGATTACCTGACTCTCGAGAAAAGAAAGAGAGAGAGAGAGAGAGAGGGAAGGGATGAGAGTGTCCGAGAGTCTTTTGACAAGTCACTTTGGTCCACTCCCGGCAACCTTTTTTCGCGGAATCCGTTCCCATCGCTCCCGGCTGATACCAATCTTGCTAACATATTGTCGAGTCCACGACAGGCCACGGTGAAATGCATATTTCGGTGGATCGCGCGTCCCTATACGCTCCAACCGCTCGTTTATTTTCCCTTTCCATTACTTTCTTTGTCTCTGCGCGTTTCTAAATGCGAGACGGCCGTGGGTGACCTGCTGCGATCCGGCATTTATCTCACCGTCTTCCGTGTCGAGGAAACGCATACAAATTTTCTGTAAACAGTTACCGAAACCCAGGATCCTTCTTTCTAAATCCTTCGGCAAATCTCAAATAGAAACTGAAGATATACTAGCTTATATAAATTATACGTCTGATTTCATCAGTGTAAGTTTTTTGAAAAAAATTCTATATTTTATTGAGATAAATCTTTGTTATTAAAATCAGAGATAAAATTGATATTTTTTATTTACATAAAACCAAACCCGTCTATTTTTTGTTTGAAGCTTAGAACTCAAGCGACAGATTTAAATAAAAAATCGCACGATTTCTCAGACATTTTTCTTAAGCACTCAAATATCGTGAATTAAACTCGAGGAAAGAATGAGATGATCGAGGGAAAAAATTCCACTATGCAGATTATCCCGTGGGAAACGCGAGCGTACGTCAAACGGTTTGAGGCGGCCGCGAAGGACTTCATCAACTCTCTTCACGCGAAGGAGTTGCGTGGCGTTAAGCTAAGGAGTATGTCCATCAGGGCACGCTTAGGGCACGGCGGACCGCAGCGGGGGATCGTAATTTGCGACGTAATGCGACGAGAAACGACACTATTTCACGGGCATCGCACGTCGCTCTACTTCCCATTCGTCTAACTGTACGTTATTGTTACTACATCATACGAGTACGCGACATGAAACGGGACTTGCGAGTTAATTGTCGCGATGCACGCTGGACGACTATTCTCGCGCCGCTTAAATCCTGTTCTCCATCATTATAAAGAGCAAAGTTCAGAAATACATTCAGGAAATCATTACAGAAAAATCAGAATATAAGTCAGAAGAACATTTTTTAAGATAAATTTAAAATAACAAATTATATTATGTGAATAATTAAATATAGATTTCATATGCGGTATTTGATCTTATCGGAATTTATTTTATATCTTTATTAATGTTTCATTTAAAAAATTGATCAAATAATAATAATATAAAACCCAATGATTTTTCAACGAGGAGAAATTACGAAGAGAAAACAAGACGATCGTTTCATATTTGGAATAGCGAAGTTGCGACTGAAGCATCGTGCAGCGGAGACTTCAACGCCGGCATAATCGGTATCAGTCGGTTTTTCCCATCGGATCGGGGCCGGGCCGGCAATTAAGCCGAATCTGGTGCTCGTGGCCGCGGTAGAAAGGGGCAGGAGCATGTCACGGTCGCGTTTGTGCCCGTTTCGAGCATCGGAATTGAAGAATTTACGAGGGCCGCCGCGCCGCGCCGCCGCGGTCCCGAGCATTTGCCTTTACGCCGCGCCTCCCTTCGGCCCGCGTTCCCTTAACGGCGGTAGCCTCGTATCTCGCAGCCTCCCGGGTCCTCTCTCTCTCGGTCTCCCGTCCGAATTTCGTGGCCCCCACGTCTCTGATGCCTCTCTCGTCTCGTTCCGTCCATCCGTCCGTCCACTCGTCCGTCCGTTCGTCCGGCGTTGCCGCGCGGATTCAATGTCCATGCAAAGTAAACGGCGGCCCGGGGAACGGCTGTCAATTATCCGTTATATACGGCCCTGGCCCTCGAACCCATTCTTAACGACCCCTTAAACCTGGCCAGGAACAGTCAGCCCTCTCCCTCTCCGATACGCGTCTCTCTCCGCTTCGCCTCTGCCCCGTATCGCGCCCGAAAACTTTCGGGGGGCATGTGCGGGCCTTCGACGACGACGACGACGACGANAGAAATGTTCAGGAGATTATGCCATGCAATTTTGGAAAATGTCTCATGATATATTAATTGAATATTTCAGAAGGAATTTTTATTCATTGCACAAGCAATTTTTTGGTAAAAAAAAAAAAATATGAAGTATATGATGAATTTTGAAAAAAAGTATAACTACATATGTAGGTGTGTATGTATATAAGACGATATGCATTCAATGGCAGTAATTCAACTGTTGAAACTGTGCCGCGCAATGATTCATGCCACGCAACGCGAACGTCTCGTTTCACAATGCCAATGAGAAATGCGAAACGGCAACCGAGGCAGATGGCGCGAAGAAAAAAATGGTATTTGCATGGCAAATTGAAACAGATAGGTAACAGTTGTAACGAGCCGGATCGTTAGACGGGTAATTAACCACCGTCAGGCGTTAATGATATGCAAACAAACGATTCTCAGATAGATTCAAGCGAATCATTAATCCATGTGCAATCGTCTGACCGGTATGTATAACGGCACGTTTATCGTTGCGTATGGGATGTTACAATGACTGCATAATGAATGCAGAATGCAACAGCGCAGCTACTTATGCATTAGATCGACGCTCAAATACTATTTAAGAATCTATACAATAAAATACACCGATCTCTCCTTTTACTCAATTTTTTCTCAATTTCTATATATCACAATTTATTTTAATTAATCTGACTTTCCTTATTACATAAGTCTCTTCATTTGGTACATTTTCAATATGTAAAAGAAAGATCAGATGTACATTTAGAACATAATAAAATATTTTCATGTTCGATAAACAATTAATAAACTGATTTTCTAATCGGTATCTTAATATTTTTAATTTCTTGCAAAATCTTTATTCAACTGACATACTCGTATATAATAAACACATTGGNGTCGCCCGTCAGCTTGTTAGGTCGACGGCGAACGATCGCAAATCAATCAAAGCTCACCCGTGGGACCGTTTTCCCGTGCCGCGTTCGGGACGAGTTAATTGACCGTTCCGCGACGGGGCCCACGCTCTAGGTCCCATTTCGATTTGTTAACGTAACGTGCACACGCGATAGCCCGTGTTCCGTTCGCACTTACCCCCGGTTCCTCGGACTGCTCACGACGCGGCTGTCAAGCTCCCGGAGAATCTCGCACGACTTGGTTAGGTGTCTTGCGTCGCGGCTGACTTTCCGGCTCGTGGAATTAACTGCGAGGACGATGTTACACAACGATTTCGATTTCACCGAAGGTTCCCGGGACGTGTAGGTGGATCCGACGCGGAGCCTGTTCTCTCCGAGGAATTAGAGAGACACACGTGAAATTTTCTGATACGTTGATGTCGCGACGCGGAAAACGATGAACATCGGCGTTCAATTATTTTTTTATAACACATATCAAAACGATTCCCGACCCAAGAATAGACGGAGACTTCCTAAGGAATTAATTATAATTGTATTTAATTGCGTCGATTGATAATCGTTCTAATCGTAGACGGTAATTAATTGCTAATTATGGTTAAACGCCGTCAGTCTTTCTCGGGTAATTCCCGGCGAGCGACGTTCGTCGGAGATTTTTGCGCCAGTCATACGCGTGAAGAAGGGCCGCGGTTTTTCGAGCCGGGGCCGTGATTGAAAGCGCCCGAAGCGTGGAATAACGCGGCGATTCGTCGAAGACGCGTCACCGCGCAGATAATGGCTTATTAACAAAGCGTTGCCGAGCCGCGCGAGGAAGTGACAGAGCGGTCCCTCGAGAGAGGCGAGAGGTAAAAAAAAAAGAGAGTGCGAGAGGGTGAAAGATGAAGGCGCGCCAGCAGGGAAGGGAGATGGAATCCCTGATGCCGGGAGTCCAGTCACGGGTTTCGTCGACGCCTCCGAGAGAAGGGTCTTGACACAACGGGGCTTTAATTACGCCGATATCACGGTAATTAAGCCGATCAATACGCGGCATTGTGCGGCGACCGCGGGGCCCCATCGACGCCCGAGAACCGAGGCCCATCCATAATCATGGTCACGGACCCCCTTCGTTCGACACAAAAGCACCACTCGTCCCATGAGACACTCCGGGATCCTCGCGCGCTCGCTCGCTCGCTCCGGCCTCCTCGCGTGTTAAATTCTTTTTGTGGAAAAACCGCGTGAAAAGACCGAACAAAAATTGCGCGATCCTCCGCGCCTGATACGATTCGTTTAATTAAAACGTGTACAATGTAGACGCTCGCGTTGAATCTGGGCACATTCAGTCGTGCGGCAACTCATCCTCCTCTTGCATTAGGTGATAAGTTTATTTATGTATCTAGTTCACATCTTAGTATGAAATAGAAATATAATATAAAAATTTTCATAATCATGTAATAATTAGATATATTATTCCTTTTCTCTTTATACCTACTATCTATTTTAAGTACTTATTACCATAAATATGTTAAACATGAAACGTTAGAAATCAATTAAATCGTATTCAGGTCAGCACTCTAAAAAATAGACACGAAATTGCGCTCCAATTTGCTCCAATAATTCTTCTCAACAACAATTGGGTCTCGGTATAATCATAGAGAATTATCCTGAGCGACTGGGAGGCAAAAGCAGACTGTGACAAATACCTGAGCTGCTTTCAGTCGCCGGTCCCTGAAAAGAGTGCAGCGCGGAGGTATATTTCTTTTGGTGCAGGGAAATCGTGTGTGAAATTCGTAGCTGGAGGCGACCACGCCACAGTCTCGTGCCACGCGCTCGTTGATCGAAGTAATCGCGGCTTGCGCAAGCATCGAAACCAGAAAATCGCTGAAATCGTTCCTCCCTAAAGCTTGGGAGGTGCGCTTGTGCGGTCTCTACGACGATCGTGGCATTTTAATCGAATCTTACGGATTTACAATCATCCGCACGGAATTTCTCAGTAATATAAAGAAGCTCATTGAATTTACAGAATTCTCGTGAGTCTTGCAAGTAATATTCCCACAATCACGTGGATCGGTTTCTATAATTAATGTTCTTACAGCAAGAATTATTTATTTTATACTTATTTTTCATTATTCGTCTTAAATAAAATATGGGAGGTTTTAAACAGTGATTCTGGATCGTAAAAAATAAATGAATAGAGAATTAAAAATAATAAATTGAAGAATTCTTCTAAAGGTTGTTATAATTGAGGTTCCATTCTCACCTCACGAGTGGATATTTAAAAGATAAGGAGCCGTCCGTTAACCCGGATGGAAAGGATGGACCGTCAGTTACAGTTNTCAATAATTCAACAACAATTGGGTCTCGGTATAATCATAGAGAATTATCCTGAGCGACTGGGAGGCAAAAGCAGACTGTGACAAATACCTGAGCTGCTTTCAGTCGCCGGTCCCTGAAAAGAGTGCAGCGCGGAGGTATATTTCTTTTGGTGCAGGGAAATCGTGTGTGAAATTCGTAGCTGGAGGCGACCACGCCACAGTCTCGTGCCACGCGCTCGTTGATCGAAGTAATCGCGGCTTGCGCAAGCATCGAAACCAGAAAATCGCTGAAATCGTTCCTCCCTAAAGCTTGGGAGGTGCGCTTGTGCGGTCTCTACGACGATCGTGGCATTTTAATCGAATCTTACGGATTTACAATCATCCGCACGGAATTTCTCAGTAATATAAAGAAGCTCATTGAATTTACAGAATTCTCGTGAGTCTTGCAAGTAATATTCCCACAATCACGTGGATCGGTTTCTATAATTAATGTTCTTACAGCAAGAATTATTTATTTTATACTTATTTTTCATTATTCGTCTTAAATAAAATATGGGAGGTTTTAAACAGTGATTCTGGATCGTAAAAAATAAATGAATAGAGAATTAAAAATAATAAATTGAAGAATTCTTCTAAAGGTTGTTATAATTGAGGTTCCATTCTCACCTCACGAGTGGATATTTAAAAGATAAGGAGCCGTCCGTTAACCCGGATGGAAAGGATGGACCGTCAGTTACAGTTAACTTATGCCCGGGCCATTATCAGCGAAGAAATCGATGAAAGGGAGTTGCATTATATCTGCCGGTGATTACGATCCATCGATAGGCCCCGTGAAACGAGGATGGAACGGGGAGGTGGAATATTTCAGAAGCTGCACCGTCACCGTCCCTTTGTGCGCTGCCCCAATTACAAGGAACCCTCCCAAGGCCGCGTTTCGGGGCCCGAGTTATTCGCCCGGCGACGGACGACCGCAGACGCGCAGACGCTTTGTCACTGTTTATCGAGGTTTATCCGCGGCATAAAACTCCCCGGCGATGAGACACTGAAAAAGAGAGGACAGGATTTGTTTGCGACCGCCCGCGCCGTTTTCACTGTTTGTCGTAGCAGTTAGGACAGCCCCGGGTGCTCCCCACAAAGTGCCGCCTCGACGTCCGCTTCGGGGAACGAAGCCGACCGCACTGGCGAACGGTACACTTTTTAGCCGCTATTTGCACCGGAACACGAGCGGAAAAGGATCATCAGCCTCCTCACCGCGATTTCTGTCCTCGGTTGAACAGATTATCCAATGAAACCTGTTTTCAAATTCTCTCAATTTTTATTAATCATTACTTCATTGCCAGAATCATACAAATTTATAATCGAAATTTTTATTCAATGAAATATGCATCAATTTACAATTATATACAAATGATTGTTTTAATTAAATAAAATCGTAAATGAAAACAACCATATCTTATAATTTTCTACTTTTTAGATTCCATACTAATTACATTTAAAGAAGCATTCAAATTTTTATAATAATTGATCACATATTTATTGAGGAAATCATGGTTTTCAAGGATAATATTCTTGTTTCAGGTGACTGTCGTGAGCACGAGCACGCCGAGCACGAACACGGTCCATCCCGGTGTGAACGACATGGACTGGTTCGCCGGCGTCGCTGAGGAAGAGCTGCTGTACTACACGGGCGTCGGGAACGACGTCGATTCCCTTTGGGCTGTGATCGGCAGTTTCGTGCCGCCACCACCTAGACCGCCTTATTTACCAGAGGAGGGTGTCACCCCCGACGGACTTACCACCTGCGACTTGTGCTCCTGGGCGTGGAGAAACGACAGGCATTCGTTTTCTCTCGACGGCACCCTCGGTAAGTCTCAATTTCTTCAAGTATGTTAGACGTCGATTAGCAAAATGCTGTCGGAAATGTCCAAAAAAGGTATATCAAAGTTATGGAATCGTTATAATAGTTTCAATTATATGATTCAAATCTTTATTTTATAATTATTTATGTATGAAGTACAAAAATCAAGTAATGTAGTAGAATAGAATAAATAAGAAAATAGTATGTTTCATAATAATTTTATCAAAGTAAGAGATATTTAGGGAATCCCATATAGTACACTTTATATTATGAGGAACAGTCTTACTCTTATTCGTTCGACCATACTCGAACTCTGCTTATTTAAAAATTAGCATCCTTTTACATTTGCATACCAAAACGCGACAGAAAAAGGAAGCTCGCTTTGCTTCACAGTTTACATACCAACACATCAACTCAATAGAATGAAATACTACAACCTTGACAGACATATACTATTATAAAAGAAACATAATTTAAACAGTAAAACTGAATTAGGTGCTTTTGTCAGAATATTTTCTTTTGACGACGCATTTCCAAGTCTCTCTCCTCCTTGTCAGCACTTCAGGTTCCCTGAAAAAGGGTTAGCGATGGTAGCAACATTAGGCACCGCGTTATTCCCTCGGCACACACTCGACCGTATTTGTGGCGTGTTTGCCGGGCCAAGAGCTTTTCCAAACCGGGGCTGCACTTCGGGGGCGAAGTTCCGTGAAGTATCCTTCAGGCCCGGGCATGTTCCCAACGCATCGCTCGCGTGCTCGAAAAGTTTCCGTGCATCCCGCCACCGCCGCCGCCGCCGCGGTCCGGTCCGGCTCGCGCATTTTTGCAACCGTTTACCGCGCGATGCGATGCAACCATGTACGTACAACGACTGAGAAAATGACGGCTATTATCGGCTGCGCCGTGTTCCCCATCGCGTAGCCACGCTGCTCACATTGTTTCCTGTTCGTTTTTTTACGCGGGGATAAGCGATTCCATTACGGCGAGACCGTCGGAGTCGATGGTCAGGCAGCTGCGAGTACGGTCGCGCGGCACGTTGCAAACGGAGCAGTTATTAGGAGCGAAACGAGGTGAGCCAGTCCATTAGGATTTAATGTCGGCTAATAGAACGTTGGGGCCCGCATGCGTCCCGAAAGTAAATATTAACTAACAAAGTGTTGACCATTCGGTCGTCCGGTGAAAAATGTAACCGATCCGTCCTCCACGTTTTTTGTTTTTGAAGAAAAAATTATATACGGGGAACCTCGGGTCAAGTGATATGACAGGAAATTGTTCTATAAGAAAATTGCATACTGCAAAATGCTTTGAAGGTGATTTCTTTTTTAGTTTCGTAGCTCGTAAGCTCCGTGAAGCAATATGTAAAGGACCGAACGTGGAATTAAGAGAGAGAGAGAGTAATTTGCTCGTGAACACGGTTTTAAGTCGGTAATCAGTGTGGTAAAAATTCGAGGTGAACGCGGCGTGGAACGTGAACGTCGCGTGCACCGTCCGGACCGTTGACGATGTCATAATCGATGGAACGTAAGCGGTCGAGACAAGCGAGAAGGAAACGAGCGCACGCAAGGTGTACGGTGGACGGTCGTTCCAGCAGTGCGGGGCTACCCCCGGGGGTGAAAGGTCGACGGTTGGGTTCACCATGGGAGGCCCGAGACCGCGGGTCGTTCGTGCCCGTGTAAAACTTCTCTCGCACGCTCCCTCGCTCCACCCCCTCGGCCGGTCTGTCCCTCATTCGACTCGCGCTAATTCTCGTGACGGACAAATTAAGACGGATAATTCAAGAGAGCTCGCCCTCGCCTCGGCCCGACCTCCACATCCGGTTGTGCCGTTTCGACCAATCCGAGGCTCAGCCCGCTCCTATGAGTCTCCCCTTCGCCGGTTACGTTTACGATCACGGCTCCTCTTTCTCGTTTTCGCTCTTTGACGGAATTATTGCGCCGGTAATTGCGAGCCGTGGTTCGAAACAGCGTGAGATAATAAGAATTTGCTCGTTATAAATTAAACAAGGAGGATTGATAGTTCACTTGTAATTATTGGTAAGACGACGTCTGATTAAGATTGTGTGAGTCAGAAGTTTAAGAGATGTAATAAGAAGTCATTCAATGTTTGAAACCATAAGCTTTTAGGAAAAATTATACTTACAGAGGAGGATAGAAAATTATTAAATTCTCTTTCGGTTGCATAAATTTTATTTGTTAGTNAAGTCAGAAGTTTAAGAGATGTAATAAGAAGTCATTCAATGTTTGAAACCATAAGCTTTTAGGAAAAACTTACAGAGGAGGATAGAAAATTATTAAATTCTCTTTCGGTTGCATAAATTTTATTTGTTAGTTAACTATTGAAGATAGCGAGAAATTTTTCATATGGAAGTTGTAGGCAATGACGTCCTCTACAAGAAAGGTTATATGCATTTTTCTTCTAACTCAAGTATTTAACGAGTTAAATATGATTAATCGGCATTTTATTACTATCAACAAAATCCGGTCACTCCTCTGTCGAAGCAGCGAACTTTTGGAAAAAAATTTCGTTTTTCCTCAATGAGTCCTAAACCATAGGACTTACGGGAAAATTGCAAGACATCCTTGTTGTACCTGATGACTAAAGCTACAACTTTTGCCTGAAACATTTTTCGCTAATGTCAATAGTTAATGAATATTTTGCAATAAACTGTTTTTTCATTTTTTATAAAATACTCGTTAACTAACAACGATAGAAAAAATTTTTTTATATAAAACTTGTAGCGTTCGATGGTACCTACAACTCTTATTTGCAATATTTTTCGCTAACGGTAGTATGTAAGCAGTTATTTGCAATAAACGAGAATTTCGTAAAATCTGAAGGGGTACCCCTTGGAAAAATCTCGTAAAAATTGAAAATCTTTTTTTCGCGGAATTTCGAGAAATGGTTCGAATAAAAGTTGTGGGTACTGCTATTACCTGCAAGAAAGGTCATATACAATTTTCTTCTATCTCAAATACTAAGGGACTAATCGAATAATTATTGCAATGAGTGGAGTTAGAAAGAAATTGCATAGGACTTTTTTAGTACCTGACAACTACAGCTGTATAAAAACGTTATGATACATAAGCCTACAAGTTATGCTACAATTAATATTACAGTGTATTATAATAATTAAAATTCCTCCAAACACATAAAATAAATCATGCGAAAACAAAGGGCGAAAGTACGAAACTGCAGTCGGCCAGCCGAGCAATAAAACCTCCGCCATTTTACCTTTACTGCACCATAAATTATAAACGTGTACGGTTGCTGAATAAAATCTGGTGCCGCGGTCTCGCCGAGGACCTCGAATTAATTGAAACGGGATATAAAAGAATGCATAAACAAAAGCTTATTTCGTATTTGGAAATCGAAACAGAACTGATTGAAAAGGGGACGTGCCGTGTGGCGCGGAATCGGTTGGGTGAATACGTCCAATCAGAGAGCCGGCTCTCCCTTAAAGAACGAGGGTTCACACGTGAGCGCGGTACCAAAAGGCATGCGTACAGGTAAGTATCCACATGCATATAAATAAGTGGCAGGGTGCCCCACCTCCGGTCCGAGGTGGCGAGGTTCGGCGCAGCCGCCCTCCTCCTTGTTTCAGGCCCGCAGGGCCCCATCGTCCCAGGCACGCATTATCGCCATTACCATGAATTCCACCAGTTATTACGCCTCTGTTGCACCGCCACGAAAATGGCGGCCCCGGTGCATCCTACCGTGCAACAAGGACAAAACTCCCTCGTCCGCTTACCTCTTTCCGCTTCGGCCCGCGCTCGCACGGCGTGTCCTTCTGCCGCCTCGACAATTACGCGGCGTGAAGAATGGCGCGGCCGTATTTCGTCACCTGCCCCGCACTATTATTCCCTCTTCTCTCGAATTTCACGCTCCGGCATTTCGATCACGCCGGAACGATTGCCTCCTCGCCACAGTGCCGATCTCCAATTTAATTCGCACGTCGTTAAAAATTCGTTTTGCATTACGCCGCGGCGGTAAAGCTCGCGGGAAGTGTGCTGAAGCAGCTCCCGAGGCTCTCGCCTCGATTCGACACGATTATCCCGTGAAAAAGCAAAAATGGATAGGGACAATGGTAGGGAGATCGCGAGATGGGGGGCTGTTTGAAGCATCCTCGCGATGGGGGGGCAATCATCGCGTCACTTCGCATCTTTCGCGACGTAATAATTACGAGATCGCGCCTCCGACACTTGGGGAACGCTGCCCAACCGCCGTGGCGCGAAAGAAAAGATGGAAAGCCGGCCGTAAGCTCACCTACCTTAGGCATCTCTGCGCGAGTGAAACGCGAGGGACAAGGGAGAGAACTTAATTCGAGCTCTCGAGACCGGCTCCCGTGAGGACGCGCGATTCCGCTTGACTCTACTCGAGAGATCCTCCTTGCGAGCCTTCCATCATCCGCAATCGGCTGGCACTTGACAGACGGCGAACAAAGTTGTCCTCTCGTACAGAGCTGAAGCACCGTTTAATGTCTTCTGTAAAATTCAATACAAGAATTGAACCAGTCCTCGCAATCAGTACCAAACGTCCATTGAACAGATTTTATTAATCTTGACATAAAATTTATTAACACAAAATTACAGATGTATTTATATTTTTTATATTTGAGTGCAATTTTTGTATTAGTACTTTAACTTGGTGCTAGTTTAAATAATAATTATAGTTTTAACAAAATGAGATCACAAATTTAGAAATAAATGTATTTTTTGTACTAGTACTTTAATTTGATGCTAGTTTAAGTAATAATTATAATTTTAACAAAATGACAGCACAAGTTTAAAAATAAATTTATTTTACTGGATGATGAGGTATGTAGTTCGAGCATGAAGTCGTTCAGAATTCTAAGCGCGTCTAAGATATTTCTGTGAAATTATTGGGGATTTAAAGGCTCTAGATGGAGCATAGCTCGTCAAGGTAATCACACGGCGCAACGAAACGACTGCCAATTAGAAGCCGAGACCGAGCGTTGATTGTAATAGCCTTACATCGGGGGCTTTCTGTGGCGTGCAGGACCGCGGGGACGACTCCATCGAGCGGCGGTTATCGACACGAGGATGCGAAGCGCGACGCGGCAAACGTTCGACACGGATGGTTTAATCGGCCGCTCGTTAGGATATCCCTCTCGCGTTTCGCGAAAACACGCCTGTTTTCGTCCCGATCCTCGCCTGAGTCATCCTTTTAATTCGAGTTAACGCGCTCCCCCGGTTACGTATATTCGTATTGGGCCGATGTTATCTCTCGTTGCGTATACATCGTCCGGACCCGGGCTACGTAACGAGGTCCCCTCTTTTTTCTCGTTTCCATCAGCAGCAACCCTTTCCTGACCGGGAGCGTTATTCCCGCTCCGTTGTTCACCGCTCTTTCTTGGAACACCTCTGGTAATCGAGAATTGCCCGCTCTGGCGACGTCCAACACTGTTTGCTTTATTTCTTTCAAGAAAATTGAAATCGTTTTATTGCAGGAAAATCGATGCCTCAATTTCTGTTCACTCACGTATTTTTCTACAATTCTTAATTTGTCTATTCTATTTCTTATCAATTTATACGATTTGAAAAGGAGAATATTAATTCTCTGTAAAAATATCTGAATTAAAAATTGTTATGAAAACAACAATTTCCCATAAGAACTTTTGTTTAATTTATTGTGAGACAAGAATAAATCGTACAAGTGTAACAAGGTCCGCGGGCGAAACTTCGGCTCTGCCCGAGCAAACGGTGACGATAAATCTTTTGGAAAAGTGGCTCGCATTTAATTGAGGTCCGCATCTAATCGAAGGGGACCATTGGTCACCGCGTTCGTTTTCTGGCCGGGATGTCGCATGCTCGCGGTCGAAAAGGAGAAAAGTAATGGGGTGAAACAGGCTGGTTCGCGCCTGTAAAGTGCGAGGCGCCGAACGGAACGGGGAGGATGCAAACGAGAGCGAAACGGCGGCGGCGCGGCGGCGGGCACCGGTGTCCCTTTCGTGCGACCGAAAATTTCACGACGGACCCCGGCTCCCGTTGCGAGGCCCCGGCCACTTTTATACGCTGTCCCGCGGCCGCGTAGGTACTTTTAATCTTAGAGCCAATCTCGCCCACGTAGATTTATTGGCAGCGGCTCGTTCGTACCTACCTACCTACCTACCTATACCTTGCGCGCTCCAGGGCTACCGTGCACTCCGCGTGCACGCTGCGTTCCCCTCGTTTCGTTTGATTGCGTGCGCGCACCGGATTCGTTACGCGCGCTCCCATTTATCGGACGCTTACAGTTAATCCGCGAGGGATTGTTCTCCGCTTCGTTTCGACTCGACCGTATCGCCGAAGATAAAGCACCTTTAAAGGAACGGCCAAACTTTGTCCCTTTAAAAAGAAATGTTCAGGAGATTATGCCATGCAATTTTGGAAAATGTCTCATGATATATTAATTGAATATTTCAGAAGGAATTTTTATTCATTGCACAAGCAATTTTTTGGTAAAAAAAAAAAAATATGAAGTATATGATGAATTTTGAAAAAAAGTATAACTACATATGTAGGTGTGTATGTATATAAGACGATATGCATTCAATGGCAGTAATTCAACTGTTGAAACTGTGCCGCGCAATGATTCATGCCACGCAACGCGAACGTCTCGTTTCACAATGCCAATGAGAAATGCGAAACGGCAACCGAGGCAGATGGCGCGAAGAAAAAAATGGTATTTGCATGGCAAATTGAAACAGATAGGTAACAGTTGTAACGAGCCGGATCGTTAGACGGGTAATTAACCACCGTCAGGCGTTAATGATATGCAAACAAACGATTCTCAGATAGATTCAAGCGAATCATTAATCCATGTGCAATCGTCTGACCGGTATGTATAACGGCACGTTTATCGTTGCGTATGGGATGTTACAATGACTGCATAATGAATGCAGAATGCAACAGCGCAGCTACTTATGCATTAGATCGACGCTCAAATACTATTTAAGAATCTATACAATAAAATTTTACTCGATTTTTACTCGATTTTTTCTCAATTTCTATATATCACAATTTATTTTAATTAATCTGACTTTCCTTATTACATAAGTTTCTTCATTTGGTACATTTTCAATATGTAAAAGAAAGATCAGATGTACATTTAGTACATAATAAAATATTTTCATGTTTGATAAACAATTAATAAACTGATTTTCTAATCAGTATCTTAATATTTTTA
>SMSR01009514.1:16582-29404 GCA_019453355.1 Ceratina japonica
TAGAATTTCTCAAAATAAAATATGACTGCAAATCTTGGCCGAAACTTGCTGACCACTTCCATAAATATTAAGGTGGCTCTATGAAAATTCTGAAACCAAATGAATACGCATACTAAGCATTTCCAAAATTTTACTAAAATTAAATTCCGATTTTTTAATAGTACATTAAGCAACGAGTGCGGTAAGCCAGTCATTAGTCACGAGGAGGGCGAAGCCGTCCGAGTGTCTAAGTCTAATGTTTCGGCGTCAGCACGAGTTGCTTATACTATTTTTTTTAAGAGTGCGTATAAGGCATGTTTTTACATGCATCTGTTGCGTTATAGATGGAACCGCTAGTGAGATTCCTACATTATTTCACGCGAATGTAACATTATTTTACGGAGTGGTTAATTCCATATTTTCCGCACGCAATAGATGCACGTAAAAGAGTGTTTTATACGCATGAATGAAAAAAAGAACAAATTAAAGCAATTGCATATAGGAAATTAAATGTTTTACATTATTAAATAATTATCTGCACGTTATTTGATTTGATAATGTCATATTCACCGCACAACGTGATACATAGTATTATATGTATATTATGTTCAAGAATTACTTGTTCAATCGCCAAATGGTACAAATAACTTTTTATTCAATTCGGTAATATATTATATTTTTTAAAGTCATTACAAAGCATTAAATATGAACTTGATAACTGCACCAATATCGTTCATTACGATCTGAAGAACTCGATTAGGCTTTGAAGTGTTTTGCATCTTAACAGAACTACCTTCAGGAACAGAGAACATGTTACAATTTTTATAAAAGAATCTTTAACAAATTGCATTTTCATAATTTTCTATATTTTTAGCATACAGTCAATTTACGTGACTAAATTGATAGGCAATGTTTAAAACAACGATTGAGAATATCACTTCGATTCACTAATACCAGCGGCGAAACGCAAATAAAAAAGGGAGTTGTGCGTGTTCCCGGATGCGTCCGTGAGCAAACAAAGTCGCTTAAGGCTCCGTCAATAACGGGTTGATTAACGATAATGGCGATCTAGGGCGATTCCCGATAGTCTACCACTCGATTGCGGGATTTGAGGGGTCGACAATGGCGGCGGCGGCGCGACGGTGTGCATCGTGCAACGAAAACGACTAGCCAATGGGACGACGAAGGTAATCCGAGGGGGTGCGTGCCCAGGCATCCCGATAGCCGCTTTACCCCTTATAGGTTTGCATGATGCGTTATGATCGTTAACAGCGTACTTTGTGAAGAGCCGCGGGTATTGTCTGACGACCGCAGCGGTTAATCAGCGATCATTGCTTCCATTAGATGCTTCTTGTGCCTCCTTGCACCCGCCTGCCTTCACGCCCGGACAATCCATCAAGGTGAAATCCCATAAGGCATAAATTAATATAGTTGCGGGAGGAACGTCTGAAACCGCGAATCAGTGAGTTGCGGTGCAATTAGCGGCGAGTATGCAATTGCCATTTGATCTAAGCTTCTCGTGCTTTTTGGAATATAACAGTTCCTTGTTGTAAATACGTTACTTTTGAAAAAAGAGTTGGAAAAGTTGTGGAATGAAAAACAAATTGTATACTTGTTGATATAAAGAAAAATCCAAATTACTAATATTTAAATACGATAACTAAGAAAATGAATATTTCATCGTATATTTTGCCAAGCAAGAAGCATATTCGCACGTTTTATCTTTGAGCACATTGATACTCAGAAGACAGTTTCCTGTTGGAGTTTTCACGGTGGTGAAAGCACTTCTCCCGTGAACAGTTACAAGCCCTCTCTGTTTGCCGATGGATCTCGTATCAGGTTAGAAGCAATTATTTCGAGGCACAAACGTCTAGACCTGTATCGATCGATTTCGAGTGCCGAACGATACGTCAGCAGATCCTGCGCTAATAAACATTCATTAGTCGCCAAACCGATAGCATTCTGAGGATATTGGCAACCTGCATGGAGACCAGGGTAGACGCCGGAGGGGTGCGAATCGGGGAAACGTTTGTTGACATAGAAGGGAAAGTTCATTCTCTTTCGAAACGGTTGTTCGGGATATGTGATGCGAGACGGAACGTTTCAATTAACTGTTCCTCCTCGCAGAAAACGCGTCTACTTGATTCGATAAACTCGGATTGTTTGTATGCAGTTTGTCACTTTTCATTTCCAAAATTTCCCACGGTAATATACTAATCGTCATTATCAATAGACTATAATAGTATGTATGATAAAAAATTTCAGCTTATCAAGGACAGATCATCCGTGTCTATCAAAATACTTGAAAATCTCTAAGTACAATGCAATTAGTATTAAGCGTTACATTTATTTACATGACCGCGAGAGCACGTACGCGTCCGCGTGCGTAAACGGTACACACTCGGTATCTAGTGTCCGCTATTAGGAACAAACCGGAAATAGAAGTGGCTGAACTTTAACTAGCTTCGCTGTGAAATGGTCTCGTTCTCTTCATCAACTCAAACTGCGGGAATTAGCTTCTGGCCCCCGTCCAGATTACTTCTGTACGCTCTCTTCCGCCGTGATTCGCGTCCCCATTTATCTCGTTCGCCTCCCACCACCTCCATCCCTTAGAAACTTCTTCTCTTCCTGATATGTTAATTATGAAAACGATAAGGGAAATGATAACCAGACGTGACGCATTTCGAACCCTGAATCCCTGACAACGCACCGAATTTCCTATGGAAAATCTGTCTCCAGTCCTGTCTTTATTAAAATACAAAAATAATGCCATTCCCTTGTTTTTGACCAATTTTCATTCGTCTGAATGAAACTGTATTATTAATTACGATCACGAGTAGAGTGATATTGACAATACATTTGCTTTGAGGAAAAACGATGCGAAATTAAATATCCTATTAATTTGTTAAATTCTCGTTCGAATTTCGAGAAGCAGTCAATTAATTTCATCAGAATTTTGTCAACTCCGTGTGTACATCACATTTATCACTCGTTTGAATTACCAACGAGGACGTAATGGTTCATTGCATTTACCAACTACGGTTTTTCCGCTACACACAATTACTTGATCATTTCGACAGCGTGCAATTAACAATAAAGCGATTAATTACAACGGCGCTCTAAGGAACACACAATTTACATACGTGGGGCTCGAAAAATCGTGGCATCATAACAAAGCGCACGCTATCCCTAAATTGAACGACAACAAACGGGCCGCGCCCAGCCCCGCAGCCGAATAAAATATCATTAATGTAATGAGTCGAATCGCGTAGCCGTTTAAACAACAACCATACAAATGGACCGATTCGTTCATACAGTCGCGAGTAACCGGCGAATTAGCATCGGAGACAAACGATTATACGTTTTAACGGCACAGTTAACGTGTCGATATCGATTTAATTCATTCCTCGAATAATTTCGACCGTGCTCGGACACACGTTCGGCAATACTACGGAAAACGGGAAATGGGAAGACGTGGCAATTTGCGATTTCTTTCAATCCTTTCTCTACTAAATTCTTTTCTAATGTAACCGCGTTAATTTAGCAACGAACGAGGTAGGCAACATCTGCTGGCGAATCGCGCATTTGCGTCACGTAACTTGTTTTACGTGGCTGCTTTTGTTCTGAATATGAATCTTATTACCGTCAACCCATTTTACTGGGAATTGAGTTAAATGCAGTTTTACGCATTAAACGGTGCTCGCTCCAACCACGGCTTGCCAATCTTCTGGATGAAGAATGTTCTTCGTTGCATTCACCGTCATGACTACATCGATCATTCAGAACAAAATCGATTGTAATTAATGGTTCTATTAAAATTCTTAAGTCACATGCATGTATGTGCATAGTAAGAGTTTCCTAAATCTCAGTTTACCATACATTATCATTGTTTATAAAATTAACTTATGATTTTTTAAACAAATTTTAAAACAGTTGTTAAAATATTTTACGTTATTAAGTAATTGTGCGAACATACACGTGATTCACGTTGTTACTCGATTTGACAGTTATAATATTATATAACTGGATGTCTGATTGTCTACTTTGTTAAATGCAAACAACTTTTTATTCAATCCAGCAATGTATATATATTTTTGACAGTCATTAGAGGGCATGAAATATGAACTTTTGATACTTAATTTTTTGTTTTCACCTGGAGAGTCCTAATTTTAATAGTTTCTATTGACAAGTACAATCGGGGACAGTGAAGTTTAGCCACCTTCGCATTTGTGTACGTTGCTTAGCGGGATACATTGAAATTTCGATATATACATACATATTGAAATTTCAATGTGTCCCGCTAGTGAACGCACACAAACGCGAAGGTAGCTAAACTTCACTGTCCGAATCCGTACATGACAATTCAACTTTTTAAGCTTTCTTATTTAAAAAATTTGTTCAGTAATGTGAAAAATGTAACTACTCAACGGTTCCGATCTGTTCATTAGGATATGACGAATAGTATTCTACAATTTGATTACTGTCGTGCATTTTAGTAGAACCACCCTAACTGCTGCGTATACTGAATTTAGCTCCGTCTTAATCTAACTGAATTCGAAGGCACGACTAAATCGCAAATCTAATCTAAAATGTCTAGTTCCTAAGTTAATATAAACTACTCAAGGACAAGTCTTAATATTAAAATTGTTTTACTCGATCTCATTCTCAACCTAATTCGACTATCCCTGTTGCACGACACTTCCCGTCACGCGCGAACACGAAATTGAGTTGTATCCTTCAAGTATCACGATTCCGGGCAAACAACATTAACGCATTTTAAATATTTCACCCGCCGCCTGACTGTGGACGAAGAGCCTAGCGGTGCGACGCGACGTAGACGCGGCGACGACGATAAAAATACGCGGTCGCGCTCTCTTTTTTTCTCACCCCGCGGCATTGTTTCCACGGGGAAAGTGGTTTATATTTACCCCGAGGGAGGATGACTTTTATAGGAGAAGCGGAATCCCATCAAGCGCATAATATAGCCGGCTATCGAGTTCGTTGGGAGCCGACGCGCAATCGACTCGCGAACAATACGCTCTTGCCGCGCGGAGCCGCGCGCCGTGCCGTGCGGCGCGATATAGTCGTTAAATATTTCGTTTCGCCGCTCTATAAATCATATACGACGAAAGCGTTTTTTTTTTTGCTCCCTAACACAACTATTCTCCTCCCCTTCCGCCTATAGGCTCCTTTTTTTTTGCATCCACGGTTGTTGCTTTAATCCGAACTGTTAATATAGCGGATCGATCGCCGGCCGCGGTTGGTAATTCAATACGGAGTCGGGGCGAACAATTTTCATTCATCAGCGCGAATTCCATCAGCGAAGATATTCCGGCGCGCGTTTGAAACAGCGCGCTGAAACGAAGTGAAAAAGAAAAAAAAGAATGGTGAGAGGAACGTTTCAACAGCGCCGAGGCTTCGACGCTTTATAGGGTTTTGTAGCGTTTCGCACGTTACGATGCGATGGATGGCGCTATGGACGTGGCGGTGTTTATGCCACCTCGATGGTGAATTAAAGGCTGGCCGGAGAAAGTTGTTGTGGGTTTTCATTATATTTACTACTTTGTTCAATCGGTGAAAGCTCTTCGATTGTCGCCGTCGCTCGGTGACCTATATGAGCGGCCACGAGTTCCTTTGGAAACGTTAATTGGGCGTTGTTGAGCTGAAACGGTCTAGCTGAAATTCATTTGGCCTCTAGAAAGACTGTTTCATTCTAGATTGGTTGTTTTCAATCTCCAGGAAAAACTAATTGAAACCGATGTTATACGGATAAGCAGTTTTTGCATGGTGAGCTCAATTTACTAACGAAACGTACAAAGAATTGAAACTCGTTCGATTCGCTTATATTTCTCAGCAGACATTTCATGAATCATCAGAAATATTGATCGCATTCTTTCACTCTCTTTATTATTAATCAGAGCAGCCTACATTTCCGTATATTTTAATCAGCCCGAACAGTCTCGTGGGTAATCAGGCGGACGTCTCGCGCCTTAATGTGTATACGCTTTGTAGAAAGAACTTTCAAGCGTAGGAGGATAGAGAAACCGTAGAGAGAAATGAACCTAAATTCTCGCAGGGTCCATGTAAATTTTACATTAAGAGGAAAAAAATGAGAACGGTGCCGTTGTCTCCCCGGGTCGATAGAAACTTTCCTCGATTCATCGCGGACCACTTGCAACACTATCCGGGGGTGAATGCCATGCCAGACTCAGTTCTAGTTTTCTCAAAATGACGGAGTTGAACATTATCAATAGTGAATTTTTTCGAAATATTATCAGAGCCTAATAAGTAGGCTCAACGTATGAAACCAGATGTCAAGCGCTAATTAAGGAGGTTTGTAAAATGTGTAATATCTGAGATCAATATAAAAAGTGGGTTCTTAAACACGTACTCTCATGAGGAAGGTCGACAATGTTTACTCAAAAGTTATATATCATATCGAGAAGTACGATTAAAAAGTTAAAATGAAACTATGCAATATGAAGCTGAGACAATACCTCGAAGTTTGAAACAAAATTTGACATCGTCTACAACACAGTTTGTTCAATAATTCAATGATTAATAGATATTTCATCGCGATTGAGTAGATTATTCAACAAATGTGAGTGAAATTTAAACCTCAAGCCACTTCAAGTAGCTTGGAGCGATGTTGCCCTTTTTCTCCGTTATATTCTACGACATTTTTCTCAAATATGCTTCATTACATATATTTAAAATATATCTCATTCATTTCATTATTACGTAATTGTATTTTTCAATATTTTTACATTAATACAGACACATAAAAATTAATTTGGTTAATGTGATTTTTCATTTTTAAGAATTGCTACTCTTCCGAGCTCCTGCGTATAAGCATAGACACACACCCCTTACCGTCCCGCCTGCCCCTTGCTAGATCTGACGAACCTCCTTAAGCTAAATCGAACTATTCAACATATTACATTTGATTTACTACTACTTGCCACAAGTATCGCGCGTTCTCCACACAATCGCACATCTATTATAAAATTAACTCATGGCCAGTACCACGGTTTTGAATTCCCACACGAAGAAGAATCGCTCCTGGGATAGCAGTAGTTATCGTAATCCTCGAAGGTCGTCGATTAAACGAGCACGATCGAGTTCGTTGCTATTTCAAGAGGACGGTGATCACTTATGGAGACACTTGTTTGCATCGTGACGCGTTTCCGTGCGATGGGAGCCGTGGGCCGAAGCCGAAACGAGGGATGACAGAGCACAATTGACGACTGCGGCGATAGCAGAGAGAGAGAGAAAGAGAGAGAAGGGGGGGGGNTATTTTTCAATATTTTTACATTAATACAGACACATAAAAATTAATTTGGTTAATGTGATTTTTCATTTTTAAGAATTGCTACTCTTCCGAGCTCCTGCGTATAAGCATAGACACACACCCCTTACCGTCCCGCCTGCCCCTTGCTAGATCTGACGAACCTCCTTAAGCTAAATCGAACTATTCAACATATTACATTTGATTTACTACTACTTGCCACAAGTATCGCGCGTTCTCCACACAATCGCACATCTATTATAAAATTAACTCATGGCCAGTACCACGGTTTTGAATTCCCACACGAAGAAGAATCGCTCCTGGGATAGCAGTAGTTATCGTAATCCTCGAAGGTCGTCGATTAAACGAGCACGATCGAGTTCGTTGCTATTTCAAGAGGACGGTGATCACTTATGGAGACACTTGTTTGCATCGTGACGCGTTTCCGTGCGATGGGAGCCGTGGGCCGAAGCCGAAACGAGGGATGACAGAGCACAATTGACGACTGCGGCGATAGCAGAGAGAGAGAGAAAGAGAGAGAAGGGGGGGGGGAGCAAGAGCGCGCAATGCCCATTTTATCCCCAGGAGGGTATAAATAAAACTCAAATTGCGCGAGGGTGCTCCAGTGCGCTTTCTACAATGTATTTACGCAGCCAACGCTTCCGACCCCGTAATTTCATTTTAGATAAATGTACCGCGACCAATAGCAACCCCTTTATGTCGTCGATATTTACATTTTTCTCCACGTTCATATTTTTGTATATCTGACTTATCTCTTCGCCGGACCGTCAGCTTCTATGGTAAACAGATTTTTCGCGTAATGTTATTGACTATAAGAATGAATGCTTAGAAGGATAATATGCTATTTGTAACAATTGGGAAATTGTATGGCATCCATATTAATAACGCTAATACGCTTAACGAGTTAATCTTGCAGTCGATATTCTCCTGTCCTTTATATCTATATATGTAGCATTACGCGGACGATAATAACGTGATGAGAATAATTAGTAGTGCATTCGAAAGTTCATCCAAACGCTATCTCTCATTGTTTCTGTTACAATTCCTATGCTACTACAGTGCGTATTTAAATATACATATTGGTTGCAATCTCGTGTTATTTATAATACCTGATATAGGCATTAATATAAAAAAACGTTCCCATTAATAAAAATGACGCAGATTCCATTTCTTTCTCAATTATATAACAACAGAAACAATATTTTTACATTTATAATCTCCCACTAAAACTCGTGATCACCAGCTAGCGAAGCAGCAGAAGAAGAATTCATCGCTGAGAGTGAAAACGTTTTAAAAAAGCGGCGACCACTCTCGCCGAGGCGGATTGCATTAATTCCGCGCACGACACGTAACCCTAGCAATAAAGTGGCGTAATTGCCGATGCGTCGGTGCCCTTTGGGCGAGAAGAACACGGCGGAAAAGCCCGTCGGCGTCACCGTGGTGCCTCCGGGGGGTGGCCGGCCTTACAAATCCAGCACGATGCGCCCCACACGGAACGCGCCAGACACGGATCCGACTTATGCGAGCCACGTGCGCCATTCTAATTTGCTTACGAGCCAGCCGCGGCCTTAAAGCAGAATGCGTTGCGGGGAACGCGTACGTGCGTCGACCACCCTCGACCCGCGTCGTCGCATCGCCCGAACAATGCGACAAGTTGTCCTGTCTTTATTGTTTTCCCGTTATTCGACCTGAACACGATCCATATGCTTTAATATTTTTAACGCCATTCTTCTTTTTTCTCGCTGAATAAAAGAATCGAGTGACTTTAACGAGTGCAAATCGTCGTTCGGCTAGGGTTTAATGAATGAATGACGCTCAGGCATAGTTCCCTTCAGAATACTTCGTATGAGGCTGAGATTTTTGGGAAATCAGGCTGGCGACAATCGGAGATCCTTGGTGTGAATTTGGAGTAGGTTGATAAGGCGGTAGTAAAGGAGTTTGTAGATTAGGCGGAGCGACTGAAGGGTCGGTTATTTGAGTGGTTGTTTGATGGAGAAGGGTGACGATGCGGCTGTTACCAACTTCTGTACGCTCCAGCCTCGCTACACGTAGCATCATTGATTATAGTATCTTTATGACGCTATCGATCTGTCTGTAAGATAGTGGTTCCTAAATACACTTTCACTTCTTCTTTTTCAAACTTAATTCCTCTTCCCAAAGAACTTGAAATTCATTTACATGAGCGTACCGCCGACGAATCGAGCGGGATCGGAAACTTTTTATTTTTCGATCGGAAGACGATATCGATGCGCCCGACGCGAGAAGACATTGCAAATTTTATTCCATTCCTTCATTTCGCCGCTATCGTATCCAGACCAATTTAAATTCCGCCGGAGACTCGCGCAGAAAGCCTGAAGGACCTAATATAATCCCGGGTACAAGGAGTACCCGCTACGTCTGGGGATCTAACCGGCATACATTTCCCAAATAGACGCGTTAATGTTAAGAATACCACGAGCGTGTTTCCGTGCTGCCGAGGGACGAGAAAAGAAAAATATAGCCGCGACGAAAACGTTAGTGAAATCCGTACCATAAAATCTAAACATTCCTTCTTATATCTTCTTGTCTACTGACTTTTATAAAATTGACAATAATAGTAGAAAATATTGTTGCGATTTGATTATCT
Source organism: Ceratina japonica (assembly GCA_019453355.1). NCBI lineage: Eukaryota > Metazoa > Arthropoda > Insecta > Hymenoptera > Apidae > Ceratina > Ceratina japonica. Next base: position 26,497 of record SMSR01009514.1, read on the forward strand.
GTGATAAAATTTGATATTTATCAAACATATTTTCATGACTTATCGGAAATAATTAGACAACTAGAGACAACGGCTTTACCTTTAACCTCTTCTCATACCATTTAGCTTAGAAAACTTCGAGCCTTGCCCATTCTCAGGTAGTTTCCCCCTGTTTTTTATACTTATAATAACAAAATTTGGATACTCTCGTTGGACATGAGATTGTGACCACGAGTCTGATTCGTGATACCCACGTTTGCAATAAAATTATAATTACGAGTTTGACTCATGACATTCATATTTAGTACAAAATTATGATTACGAGTCAAACTCGTTAAAGTACGGCAAGGGGTTAATACATTCAACATAATGTCTGCTGCCACTCTACAAATTTTGAAAAGCATAATTTTATAACTAATAATTTAGAAAAAACTATGAACACATACTGTAATTTAAATTATAGTAAACAAGTTTCATTGCATATATGTAACTTTCCTTTTGCATATATCATGCATATTTCTACGTATTATAACTGCATGAAGATTAGCCGCCTAGAGATAAGTTGACCCGTTAAAAAATAGATGAATTAGTAATATAATTCAGGATGAAATCAGTATCACTTCAGGAATTAGCCAACGTCGTTATACATGTAGCTGTTACATACAAGTAAGTAACAGTGCCAATAACTATTACGATGTGCCCGAATTCATCTTCGGGTGTGTTAAAACTACGAGCACTGCGTCGTCGAATTCCATTTACCGCGATATATCTGTCGTAGCGTAACTCGGCAAATTTGATGACGTCGTAAGGTAATTTGAGCAGTCCCGAAGGAGCGGCTTTAATTCCGTGTAAATACGCGAACGAACAATTTACAGTTGGAGGAACCCGGGAAGGGCCGGGATGAAATTTGCGATTTGACCGATAATCCTACCAAGTTGCCTACCGTCCAGCATTTGCATTGTAAATCGCGATGTCGCCCGACGCAACGTGGATCGCTTAAGGAACCGGACTACAAACTTTGTGAATGTGTACAATTCTCTAGGCAGCGCTTCTTCCGTGAAATAACCAACAACGCTGTCGTTTCAGCCATCCCGTTTCGCCGAGGCTTACTCACTTCAGCTTTAACTGGGACAATTTTTTGATCAAAGTTAAATGCGTACCCGTTGACCTGACCTCGTCACGTTTGACGGAACACCCACGAAATCTGCCAGTTATAAATAAACTCGCTGCTCGGAGATTCGAGAAACGTTTATTTTTAGACATCAATTTACTGAATAACTGTAAATGGAATTGATATTTCGCAAAAAAAAGATGACTAAGTTTTAAATTTAAATATGATAGTCATTTAAAAAATGACACAATCCTTTACAGCGACCATGTATTTCCGTCCTGTCAAAAAGTTTAAAAACATCGTTTGCGCGCAAGCGGATAAATACAAATCCCACCCAGTTTCCACTTACCAACACGATCTATGTCTTCTTGCGTATAGTAGTGATGCATCGTTGTTGCTGGGTCGGCTTGCGGTAGCAATTGGATCACTCGGGCGACAGTTTATGGCCGTACGATGATCATCACGACCAATACAGCGGTCACTTTACTCTGCTATTACTCACTTCCATCTCAAACAGTCGCGAGACCGCCCATTTGCCACTTCCTGTGCCGTACCGTCACCGAAACGATACTGTCTGTTTCCAAATAGTTGCGTTTAACGCGAAATCCTACGCGACCCCGAGTTCAAACGTATCGCCTCGATCGTGCCAGCCACGAGTCAACGAGTGCGAAACGAGAATTGTTTACTACGCAGGTGAACGCATGAATAAGTCACAGGAGCATCGCGAAATCGAACAAGGGTCGTTTACCTTTCACCCTTCGTCCCAGAGTTCGCGCACTGAGTCTAGGACCAGGGCAATATTCCTGGCGACAGTTCGGATAAGCCGATGCAATCCTGCCTCGACACACCTTGTCTGTTCCCGACACGGTTAATTTCCGACGTTGCTGTCAGCTCGACTGATCTATCGACGCGCGGACAGGTCGTTCCGCGGACGACGCTGTTCACGTGTACGCGCGCTCACGCTCGAGCACACAGTCACATACGTACGCAACTCAGCACGAGCGTACGCTGTATAGCACTCGCGAGATATTGATAACGATCGCGCTCAAGGTCCGATTCACCCTTTAAGGTTATGACAGGAGTCCTTGTATCCCAGGGATGCTGCACACACGCTTCCACTCCTTGGACCAGGTGGCGGCCGCTCGCGTGGCGTAGCCGGCGAGTTGAACAGGTAAGACGGAGGCGGGCCGAGCGCTGGAGAACGCGGTTAGTCAATAGGTGAGTCGATTGGCGCGGTGAAAATTTTCCCGGTGACACGGCTGCATCAACAACAATCGAAACACGGGCCAAAACGACAGATCCAACAACATTGTGGTAGAAAATGCTGTTCTGACGCGTGAGTTTGCGCAAAGTCCGCGATCATACGGCGGCCACGCTAAACGCAGACAGAAGATCGACGGTAGCGCCACCCCAGGTTGGGGGTAGCGTCGAGCAGGGCGGTCACCCCCGCTGCCTACCGCCACCTACAGCCACCCTAAAATCCTACTGTCTCATCCTATCGCGCTGCAACGTTCACCGGCCTACCCTACAGCCGCCTCTCGCTCGCTCGTTCTTCCGTCCACCCCCGACCCGCCGGCGGTCGCTACGGTATCGATTGGCCCAGTTGTCCCTCGTCAGAACGCAGCGATCGTTCTAACATCAGAACTGACGCGCTTTCTTCGTCTTCTTCTTTGCTCTCGGTCTGCCCACCGTCATTCATTTTTGTTTAGTGAAGATGATAGAGTCTATGAGCGAGTAAATGAGTTTTCATATTAAGTCAAATAGACAGAAGGGAAAAACGCTTGGAAAGTTTAGGATAGTTGAAAAGGATACCGGAGA
>SMSR01009514.1:29848-61392 GCA_019453355.1 Ceratina japonica
ATAAATACAAATCCCACCCAGTTTCCACTTACCAACACGATCTATGTCTTCTTGCGTATAGTAGTGATGCATCGTTGTTGCTGGGTCGGCTTGCGGTAGCAATTGGATCACTCGGGCGACAGTTTATGGCCGTACGATGATCATCACGACCAATACAGCGGTCACTTTACTCTGCTATTACTCACTTCCATCTCAAACAGTCGCGAGACCGCCCATTTGCCACTTCCTGTGCCGTACCGTCACCGAAACGATACTGTCTGTTTCCAAATAGTTGCGTTTAACGCGAAATCCTACGCGACCCCGAGTTCAAACGTATCGCCTCGATCGTGCCAGCCACGAGTCAACGAGTGCGAAACGAGAATTGTTTACTACGCAGGTGAACGCATGAATAAGTCACAGGAGCATCGCGAAATCGAACAAGGGTCGTTTACCTTTCACCCTTCGTCCCAGAGTTCGCGCACTGAGTCTAGGACCAGGGCAATATTCCTGGCGACAGTTCGGATAAGCCGATGCAATCCTGCCTCGACACACCTTGTCTGTTCCCGACACGGTTAATTTCCGACGTTGCTGTCAGCTCGACTGATCTATCGACGCGCGGACAGGTCGTTCCGCGGACGACGCTGTTCACGTGTACGCGCGCTCACGCTCGAGCACACAGTCACATACGTACGCAACTCAGCACGAGCGTACGCTGTATAGCACTCGCGAGATATTGATAACGATCGCGCTCAAGGTCCGATTCACCCTTTAAGGTTATGACAGGAGTCCTTGTATCCCAGGGATGCTGCACACACGCTTCCACTCCTTGGACCAGGTGGCGGCCGCTCGCGTGGCGTAGCCGGCGAGTTGAACAGGTAAGACGGAGGCGGGCCGAGCGCTGGAGAACGCGGTTAGTCAATAGGTGAGTCGATTGGCGCGGTGAAAATTTTCCCGGTGACACGGCTGCATCAACAACAATCGAAACACGGGCCAAAACGACAGATCCAACAACATTGTGGTAGAAAATGCTGTTCTGACGCGTGAGTTTGCGCAAAGTCCGCGATCATACGGCGGCCACGCTAAACGCAGACAGAAGATCGACGGTAGCGCCACCCCAGGTTGGGGGTAGCGTCGAGCAGGGCGGTCACCCCCGCTGCCTACCGCCACCTACAGCCACCCTAAAATCCTACTGTCTCATCCTATCGCGCTGCAACGTTCACCGGCCTACCCTACAGCCGCCTCTCGCTCGCTCGTTCTTCCGTCCACCCCCGACCCGCCGGCGGTCGCTACGGTATCGATTGGCCCAGTTGTCCCTCGTCAGAACGCAGCGATCGTTCTAACATCAGAACTGACGCGCTTTCTTCGTCTTCTTCTTTGCTCTCGGTCTGCCCACCGTCATTCATTTTTGTTTAGTGAAGATGATAGAGTCTATGAGCGAGTAAATGAGTTTTCATATTAAGTCAAATAGACAGAAGGGAGAAACGCTTGGAAAGTTTAGGATAGTTGAAAAGGATACCGGAGAGAATGATTAAGAGGTGGCAGGATCGTATTGCGCAAAATACTTTGATCTTATGAATTCATGACGATATGTGAGCCAAGAGCTATTAAGGCTTTAAGTATACATATATAGAAGAGTACTTGATGAATAGAATTTTATTCTTACAGATTGTGAAGAAATTGAAGAGTCACAACGCCACTCTGAATTTCCTTGAAACGGTTAACTCAGATAACAACGTGATAAAGCAGAACGTCAATGTTACATACTAAATTGATAAAAAATATGGACTTACGCGATTCGCAAAAAATGAAGACAACATTCGTTTTAATATTTAATTTGAGGTACATTCTTATTTATTATTCGGTGAGATTATACCGATATGTAATAAAATAATTGCACACATGTACTGTTCACTTGAATAGTCTCGTGTAAAATTTGATGTATCCATGCACGCTTATATCAAAGAAAGGAATTTTTGTTTACCAGTTAGATTAGTTTGCATAAAAAATTAGATGACATTAGTTTGTATTGATGTACAAACTTGGCGAATACGTTGTTGTTGGAAATATAACAGGCTTCACGCTTCCACACGAATAGCCTAAAGTGTTTAGTAACAGTTAATTGATGCTGTAGGATAAATCAGAAAAGAAGTATTTACAATAATTCTACATTTTATAATTTTACATATTTATATTGTTTTATTCATATTACATACGATTTTGTATGAAAATGTAATGTGGACCATTCGAAACTATTTAAGTGAACAGCACTATATCTTGCTTTTAAGCAAGTTTAAAGCAAAGAGAGATTGTTCTGAATAAAATAAAAATTAGAACGCTCTGAAGTATATCTTATACTTAAAAGAAATTTTGTCTTGTCCTCTGAGAAATAAATATGTAGAATGTTGTAAATCCATATTTTCCTCTATTTTTGCCTCTGTAAATATTTATGTCTATAAAACAGCAAATAATATCGAGACACGTCAAAAATTTATCGACAAATGTTAGAAAAGTGAAATGACTACCCTAATACTGCCTTAATAGTAGCTACTGTCATGGCTATTTTAATAAACGCCGACAGCAACCACGCTCTGTGAAATCGGTAAAGACGAATCAATCGCCGGGATCTGCATGCACTTCAGATTGCGATCCTCACTCGAGGACATCTCAAACAACTTGCTCACGGGAGGACAATTACTAAACTATAGGATCCCGACTGTAGACGGTTGTTACACAATTCGGAATGCTGCAAGAAGTTTCGATCATGCCGGGCAATCCACTGGGGCGACGCGACGTAGCATTCTACTCAAGGAAGCTATTTCGGACCGTTTCACGGTGATACGCAGCTTCTGAAAGCTGAACTTAGTACGACACTTCTTTACCTTTATAGTCGATAAAACATTCGTCTACAATTTGACCAAACATTTCCAACATGGCTGCCGTAAAGCATCTCTTATTCACGAATCCGTGATAAAGAGGCGACATATTAGTTTCGTTCAAATTAGCTACTATTATTGTTTGTAATATCATTTTTATCAAACGCTAACAAGACTTCAGTAGCCACCGAGACCGGTCTTGACCGTATATCCAGGAGGGGTGGATTTCCTAAAATTGCTCGTTGTTCGAGCGCACAGCATAAGATAAACTAAACAGTATCGATTGTGCAAGCGCAAAAACAAATGAGATCGGAATGACTCAAATGGCCATATATACGGAAAAGAATAGTAAAAGATGTAGTTATACGGAGATTTCTGTACATGGCAAGATATAACTCGCGTAGGTCATTTCGTTAATAATACATTGATCCTCATAGGTTTCCCATATTTTTCTGGCGACGCATTTCCAGCGATTCATTAATTGCTGACCTTGTTAGCGCAGTATTGTGAAAACGGCGGTCCCACAACGGTCCTTGAGCTGCGCCCACGGGACTTGCCCCCTTGGTCGGGGGTAAAAACGGAGAACAGAGAGAAAAGAACCTGGCGGAGAAACGAACGAAGACAGAGAATCACGCTTGGTACTGTCATGCATTCAACCCTGGGACATAATAATGCCCGGCTCTCCTTTGTCGTTTATGCGCCCTCTTGTTTTCTGGCTCGCTCCAGTCACGATCGCCGGCTACCATTTCCCCGTATTCCTTGTGTTACCGGTGAAACACTCTTCTCTGCTACCCTTCTCCCCTATAGCTACCGCATGACAAAAGGCTTCTGCGGGAATTCTTCTTCGAAAAATTTATGAACGCATTGATCTAATTAGTGCATTGACGAGTTCTGACGTAGAGATATGATAGTTTTTTTTTTTTCGCAGTAGTTATACAGCGATCCGTTGTTATGTGATCTCATCCAATTCATCCCTTCATATTCGTGTATATGCAATCGCGAAATCTATTGAAGGTTTTTAAACCAGAAACAAATAATACTCAGAAACACTCGGATGAAACTACGCTTTTTTCATTGTTTCGTCGGGATTATCACTCTTTTGTGTCTACACTTTATTCTACGTGCAACGAACAACTAGGGAACGGTTGGAAAAGAGGTATTTTTTATTGCCACGGGATAGAAGTATCAGCTAGTTGAATCTAAAACGCATTGCGCTCAATTTTTGAAGAGTTCCAGCTTTACGATAGGCGAATGCGAGCCGCGAGCACGCCTCTCCAGCGATGCTCAACTTAAAGAATATTTTTTACAGTCCCGAAATATTCATGGGAAATAGTTCATCCATTACGGTTCGCGGCAGACGAACGAGAATGACCGCGAGTTTTCATAAAGAGAATCCGAGGCCGAACGTCCGCGCCGCGAAATAAAAAAAAACTTTGAAAACGTATGTACGACTTCTTTCATGCGACGACAGGATCATCGGCACGTGAGAGCTATGCCAGTGAGCCGCTAGCGTATCTATGAGTGATTAGTCTGCGCTGATTCCTTTGTGGGTTTTATAGAAGATCAACACAATTTTCAACTAAAAGTAGAATTGCACTTGAGAGATTCCACTTTTCCAAATTAAATCCCATCGTTTCCATCAAAATATTTTATGTCGCACTCGATTCGCGATAGGTACCTAAGCTCGAAGATGCTTGAACAATGAGTTCGACGCGAGAGAATTGCAAAACGCACCCACAGGACGCTAAAGCGTTTCCCTAAAACAGGCCAATGAACCGCCCCTGACCAAGATAAAATATAATACATCAGGAGCCCCGAGGGTGTTAACCCGTACGCGCGCGCGCGCGAGCAGCGATGCATCATATGTTCCAGAATTGGTTTTAGGTAAAAAGAACAGGCCTGTAATAGTGTGGACATTTGACGTCAGCGCGGGAAATGGTTGGAAAATAACGAAAGTAAAACGATGGCCATTCATCGTCACGTACAGGCGTCGGGTGGCGCACGATTTTTTACCAACCGGGCCGGCAATTCGCACTTTTATGATTTCGTTTAAATTACACGGAAACCGGGACCCAGCTCGACTGAAAACATTACTTTAGAAAATTGAGCGGCCGAGAAAGAGAGAGGGTAAAACCCGCGTTATTTCCATAAATGTCTCGATGCATCAAATTCGAACGCGTATACGTACGGTGGGAACCTCCATTTGAAGAGTGAATCGATACTTCTGATTACTTTTGTGAGACATCGGAATTTTATCTCCCTAAGTGTGCACATGTTTCTACGTGTAATTCGTTGAAAGAATTATAGAATATAGTAAATTTGATGAATTGGAAGTATTCGTTGAAAACATAAATAAATTTCAAGAGAAAGTACGTACAGATTTATAAATTTTGTTTTGTCACCCAGAAAGTCTTCACTCAAAAACTACGTACAACTTCTCAGTGTTATTTACACAGTCCATTAAAAATCATGCCATTGAGCGTGGCCGCAGAATCCCATTCACGTGGATCAACGCTATTAACGCGGATAATTCGGTATTTAACGTAAACGTTAAGCGCATTCCTTCGGTGCTCTAATGTTTGCAAAGATATACAGCCGACGAAAGTAAACCACTGCTGCGACGGATTCCTCCGAGCACGGGGAGCCACTAATTACAAGAGGCGCTAAATTACATAACTCTCACGCGGCACTATGTTCCAATTTGCCCCGTTAAAAGTGTCTTCGTCTTCGGTTTATACACATGCAAAGATCAATTACCCTTTTCTTATTTTCTAACGAACAAACAGGTTAATCTGGAAGAAATAATTTAATTATTCTAACCGACTTTAGGCGATGGGTCGTCATTTAACTATCGTTTTCTAAATTAATGGTAGACAACGCACAGCATTTCTGGGTTGATCACAATGTCAAGACGTTTGTTACAATGCAGCCACGTGCGGTTTCTCTAATTAACGTGAATAACACCATTGACGTTGCTTCAAACAAATACAAACGCGCACGTTTCTCATTACTGTAATACGTATAATCACTATTGTTTGCGTATGCACTTTGCTATTATATACAATTTAGTTCTGTTGATTGTTTATCCTATTTTTGGTAATCCGATTCTATTTCATAAGAGCATAAGATTTATCTTCATAATTAATAACCAATATATCATTTATGTTATTTCTGCATCACTCGTAAGAACTAGAACGTTGATGGTACATTGACTGTCATAGGTCAGAGCAAAACAAAATTACAAAGTTACACGGTTTCCAGTGTAATTTTAGATTGATCTCGGTAATTTCGCAGTTTATAGGCTTTAGGAAGATTTCTTCCTACGATGAAAGCGATTGCAGTGGAATAAAGACTGGCAGTATTTTACAAACCTTGTACCCTGCTGATCACCAACTTAAAAGAAGGAAGGTTCGACAATTGCAGCCCGGATGGATTCAACGTAATTCACGCGGCGCAGGTAGCAAAAACCGGTAACAAGATTTCACCTGACGGCGACGCGACGCATGGCGTCGGCGGCGTCGCGTGGACTGGAAATCAAATTGCCTAGTCAGAGTCACGCCGCCGGCCACTCGGTGAGAGTGAGAGAGGAGAGCGGAACGAGCTGATTAAATCAACGGATCGAAACTTCACGGCGAGTCGCGGTCATTCAATTTTACCTTGGACTCTCGAAGGCTTTCGTTGATGCGAGGACAGTTTGCCGACAACGGCGCCGCTAACGAAAAGTTCTCTGCGAGTCCCGTGGAGTGCGCAGTCGGAAAGAGGGAACAAGGCGGAAGCAAAGAGACTGCAGGAACGGACGCGGGAAGGAAATACACGCTTGGAAGAGAGAATCGGCCGTGTATGAGCGGACGAGGTGGAGAGTCGAGAAGACAGAAAACTCGAGGGACCAGGAGGATAAGCGTGTGCAAGGGAGAACAGAAGGTATAGAGGGAGGATAGAGGGACAGAAAAGGAAGAGAAAGAGAGCAATGGGAGCGCATCCGCCGAATCACAAATGAGTTGCGAGACTCAATTAACCATCTCCCGAATGCATTATTAAGGACATCGGTTAAAGGTTGCAGTGAACAGGAGGGTCGAGAGTGGACCGGACTAAGAGGTACATCCACGCATGGAAGCGAGTATTCGATTGTAATTGGTGCGTACAAGGGATTATATATATGACCTCGATCAAGTTAATATAAACCGTTCTCAACAAAATAGAGTACCTTCGAGCGGAAAGAAGAGATGAGAAAAAAAGCGGCAGGCTTAAAGCCGAGATTTTATAAACGGACGAGTGTGGCGTAAGAGTTCAGGTAAAAAGACGTTCCCTCGAGTTTTCGTTGTCTTAGCTGAGTAAAACTCAGCAGCGGAATCTCAGCTTTCGATATACTGAGAGAGCTTGCAAGAACAACGCTTTTCTGGACGTACAGCGGTCGTGAGGTATACTTCAAACGTATTCAACGCCAAATTGGCAACTTCGAGCGTATCACGCTGAAAATTCAATTTAATGCTTTGAGTATAGTATACTGTCTTTCGATGATATAACTAAAGCATCACTATGCTGTTGTAAACAATTTGTGGTGGCGGATAGGGAGATTAATACGCGTCAGTAGATTTTAATGGATTTTACGAAGTAGAAGGAGCTGTGGTTGCGGTTCTATATTATAATCTTTCGCAGAAGAATTCAGTTGAACATGATTATACTAGGCGACGGTGTATTGCAATCAAAGCTTGAAAGAAAGAATGTCAATTTCTGAAATAATCGTTCTCAAATGACAATCCTGTACTTATAATTGATGATTATTGAGCGTGCATGAACAGTAAATCCATAATTTTCTGCTTAACGAAAAGATTAACAAACGCATTCACGTGTATCAGAATTATATTAAACAGGTGGCAGTTTAACATGATTATACAAACCATGATAAAATAAATGCTCAATTTAACAGCTCGATTTCATCAATCAGCAATTGAATAGGTGATTGACAATTTCATTCCAGGCCGCAAGATATTACTTCGTACAGTAATGACTAATTAACTTCTGTAAATTACCTAAACCAAAAAACTAAAATCTTTCTTATATACGTAAGAAATGTAAAATCACTTCAGTGGACAATAAAATTAAAACGAGGCATAGATCTGTAGTGTTTCAATATTTTACATCTCTTACAAAAAATTTGGGGAAAAGTTACCTGATGTAAAACACGAATTGATTCAAAATACTTTATATGGGACATTAAACATTTCTAAATATTTAATTTACGGCATTTTTCAGTTAAGTATCCATAACGAAGACGACGACGGGTCAGTCTTGAAGATGAAAAGAGGCTAGTACACACGAGATTTCAATTCCATAGCACACCGGAACGTCATCCGATCCTTACTCTAGCTTATAAACGCGAAAAGCGTTGCAATAAAAGTTACTAGCCTGTCCTTTGAGGTGACAACCTCGGGGAAATAGCAATGTCACGGCTACTGATGAAACGAGACGTGAGAAAAGGAAATGAAAGACTACTGACAGTTGATGGATGTTTAAATCTCTCCATGAATGTTTTAACAATTCTTGAGTCTTGATGATAGCAGAAGTAGTGATAACAGAGAATGCATACAATCAGTATAAAAGACCATCGATTGAAACCGAATATACAAGCGAAAATAATTATATAAAGTGAAAAATCTGATTAACTAAAATCANGGTATAAAAGACCATCGATTGAAACCGAGTATACAAGCGAAAATAATTATATAAAGTGAAAAATCTGATTAACTAAAATCATAGCTTATACAACCGTGCTAAGAACATAAATCTTGATAGGTGCAGTGAAGCAAACGTTATTTAAATCCATCACAATAGCAGGAATATCGCGTGAATGATTACGTTGGCTGGGTGGTGGGGCCTGCGTTACTATCGCAGCCAACGTTGCCACCGGTGGTACNGGAAAGAAGAGATGAGAAAAAAAGCGGCAGGCTTAAAGCCGAGATTTTATAAACGGACGAGTGTGGCGTAAGAGTTCAGGTAAAAAGACGTTCCCTCGAGTTTTCGTTGTCTTAGCTGAGTAAAACTCAGCAGCGGAATCTCAGCTTTCGATATACTGAGAGAGCTTGCAAGAACAACGCTTTTCTGGACGTACAGCGGTCGTGAGGTATACTTCAAACGTATTCAACGCCAAATTGGCAACTTCGAGCGTATCACGCTGAAAATTCAATTTAATGCTTTGAGTATAGTATACTGTCTTTCGATGATATAACTAAAGCATCACTATGCTGTTGTAAACAATTTGTGGTGGCGGATAGGGAGATTAATACGCGTCAGTAGATTTTAATGGATTTTACGAAGTAGAAGGAGCTGTGGTTGCGGTTCTATATTATAATCTTTCGCAGAAGAATTCAGTTGAACATGATTATACTAGGCGACGGTGTATTGCAATCAAAGCTTGAAAGAAAGAATGTCAATTTCTGAAATAATCGTTCTCAAATGACAATCCTGTACTTATAATTGATGATTATTGAGCGTGCATGAACAGTAAATCCATAATTTTCTGCTTAACGAAAAGATTAACAAACGCATTCACGTGTATCAGAATTATATTAAACAGGTGGCAGTTTAACATGATTATACAAACCATGATAAAATAAATGCTCAATTTAACAGCTCGATTTCATCAATCAGCAATTGAATAGGTGATTGACAATTTCATTCCAGGCCGCAAGATATTACTTCGTACAGTAATGACTAATTAACTTCTGTAAATTACCTAAACCAAAAAACTAAAATCTTTCTTATATACGTAAGAAATGTAAAATCACTTCAGTGGACAATAAAATTAAAACGAGGCATAGATCTGTAGTGTTTCAATATTTTACATCTCTTACAAAAAATTTGGGGAAAAGTTACCTGATGTAAAACACGAATTGATTCAAAATACTTTATATGGGACATTAAACATTTCTAAATATTTAATTTACGGCATTTTTCAGTTAAGTATCCATAACGAAGACGACGACGGGTCAGTCTTGAAGATGAAAAGAGGCTAGTACACACGAGATTTCAATTCCATAGCACACCGGAACGTCATCCGATCCTTACTCTAGCTTATAAACGCGAAAAGCGTTGCAATAAAAGTTACTAGCCTGTCCTTTGAGGTGACAACCTCGGGGAAATAGCAATGTCACGGCTACTGATGAAACGAGACGTGAGAAAAGGAAATGAAAGACTACTGACAGTTGATGGATGTTTAAATCTCTCCATGAATGTTTTAACAATTCTTGAGTCTTGATGATAGCAGAAGTAGTGATAACAGAGAATGCATACAATCANTACGAAAGCTTTAGATATAACAGGTGGACAAAATGTATTAAGAATCTGGACGATTACGTCGAAAAATGATGTATTTGTATTTCCTGAAAATTGATTAAATTGAATTTATTTGAATTTAAACGAACTAAAGTCAAGAGGGAGGACGGATGTATGCAAGCACGGNAGTATAAAAGACCATCGATTGAAACCGAATATACAAGCGAAAATAATTATATAAAGTGAAAAATCTGATTAACTAAAATCATAGCTTATACGACCGTGTTAAGAACATAAATCTTGATAGGTGCAGTGAAGCAAACGTTATTTAAATCCATCACAATAGCAGGAATATCGCGTGAATGATTACGTTGGCTCGGTGGTGGGGCCTGCGTTACTATCGCAGCCAACGTTGCCACCGGTGGTACCAGCAACGCCATCAACGCCACCACCACCATAGCCAGCATCCCCATCGCGACGACCGCCGCCACCACTGACAGCGTGGCCGGCGGATAACCTCCGTTTGTAATATTATTTCGGGTATGTATGTACACGCACGCGAGCCTACGCTATAATTGCGTGTGCGTGCCTGCATGGTTTCATCGTCGCACATTGGATGTTTGAGAGCAATTGCAATCGACCATCATATAGAGAAAGAGAGATAATGGTCGAAATATCTCCGATAGCTTTAATTCTATTATTGTTATTAATAATCCACGTTCACGTAATTATGTATTTAAAGTTTTTAACATTTGATAGGTTTGTATTTGCGAGAATGAGTAAAAAATTATCCGCGCTTCGACTATATTTAACCCTTTGCACTCGATTTATTTTAATTTCCAATATGTATCGTCATCTCCAGCATGACATATGAGTGTAAAGGGTTAACACTTCTGTTGCCCATATTGGGAGTAAATGGCAGAATATGGAACAGAAACATTTTTAATCACGGATCGCGAGAAAATTAAAAAATGAAAAATCAGTTGAAAAAGTGATGCTTACAGCTTTCTGGAATTCTTAAGAGTCAATATTGGAACATCATCAAGAAAAATAATCAATAGCAGTCGTTACAGTGAGATACTCATTGATAAGATAAAGCCCATATTTCGATCAAATCGCAGAGAATTCCTATCCAAGTATGTTGTGTTGTTGCATGAGAATGTACGTCCGCACACCATTATTCACACTGTCAACACTCTCCAATTTCGTTTTGAGGTGCTGAAACCTGCTCCATATAATCCTGATTTCGCCCCATCAGACTATCACCTGTTTGATCTCCTAAGTAGAGCTTTACGTTGGCAGAAATTTACGTCTGATGAAGAAGTGAAGACGATGGTACATTGATGACTTACAACTCACCCGAAAGCATTTTTTAATAAAGAATGAAGTTTTTTAGAAAATTTGATTTATTTTTATAACGAAATTTAAAGAATTTGTTTTTCATGAAAATTGATTAAATTGAATTTATTTAAATTTAAACGAACTAAAGTCAAGAGGGAGGACGGATGTATGCAAGCACGGTTAAAAAACACATGTCTGAAATCGTGCTGAAATGGTGACCACGTGTCGGACACCGGATGACCACGATGTTATCGTCGCGTATCTCGTGAGAATTGCTTTGCGCCCCGCCCTTTACGTCCCTTAATATCGACGAGTGTTACGCGGTCCGATCCGCCGATAACGATATTCCATCGATGAGGGTAGGCCGCCTTTGACCACCGTCATAAAAAAAGAGGAAACGCTGAGATAAGAGGGTGCGGGAAGCGTCACGTGCGGCGATATCTTGATCGCGTCGATGCGACGCGTCAGAACGAAGCGGGACGGCACGGCGCGTTATTCGTGCTGACAGTTGCGAGCAGGAGATGGCCCCGTGATTACACCGCTATACGCCGCGCCGCCGCCGCGAGGATAAATCCTCGCGTGGAGAGCGCGACTTCTGGCTGCCCGCGCTGATTTGAACACGGATGAACGGGCAGCACACGTTGCAAACGCGAGCTGACACGCAGATCGACTCGATCTCGGTTTTCTGCCTGCGTGGATCGCTCGGGATAACGAAAATTGGCGAACGTAAATGTAGATGGATTATGATGCAACGTGATACTCTAGTTTTGGATGAAGTTTTTGAAGGGGATCAGGTAACAGGAGTTTTTGTGATTAGAGATGAAGCATATGCCGTGAAATTTGATATTATAAGAATCACATGTCAGTATCAACAAAAAATCAGTCATTTAAAACATAAACTTAGTAATATAGATTTATAATTTGCTTCGAAAATTTATTACGTGATAATCGAATAGATCTGCGAGAGGAAAGAGACATTGTCCAAAAGTGTGGAAGACCGGATGGTGTCGAAGCTATTAGGAAGAATGTGAGCGGGTTTCGCCATAAGCGTGGCGAATGTGGCCGGACATACGGTATGCGCGTGATTAAGTTGGGGTTCCTGGCCGTTCTTTGGACAGCGAAACGTTCGCCTCCCTCGTATATTCGGGGCTTTCTCTCGTCCACGTGACGCGCTGCCGGCAATAATTTTTGTCGAGCTCAATAACACTGAGATTTCGTTCCCCGACGTCGTATTCTATTTTTTGAACGCATCTCCACATGCTTTTTGCACTTCGGAAGCAATTTGACCATTGTATATCGAGATGTTATTTTATATTTTAAATAATAAACAACGTGATGGACGTACATTACGTGAAATATTATTACACGTTCTCATATGCTGTACTAAAGTGATTAATGCAATAAAAATTATGGTTTTATAGACAAAGTCAAAATAGACCTTGAATTCCTATTTTATTCAGTAGATAATTTTCATTGAGAAATGAAAAGCTACCTGCATGCCTACCATGTTAGCCCTGTGCATGATACACCGAAGAAAATTGATTTTAAAATAGATATAAAAATTTTCCAATTCAACCCTTTGCTTCCCCTTTTCGATCGACGTAAAGCATGAAGAATAGTCAATGTTCCTAAAG
This sequence comes from Ceratina japonica, assembly GCA_019453355.1. Lineage (NCBI taxonomy): Eukaryota > Metazoa > Arthropoda > Insecta > Hymenoptera > Apidae > Ceratina > Ceratina japonica. Next base: position 42,948 of record SMSR01009514.1, read on the forward strand.
ATGTATTCGTAGGATCGTCCTTGCAGCATTCAGACTTACATGCAAATACGCAGAAGGGAAATGATACGAACCGGGTGACTGTAACTTTTCGTTGACCTCATCCTCTCGAGTTTCATCCCCCTTTTCCCAATGTACTCCCACCTCGAACGAACCCCGAAGATCAATACACGCACTCCGCTCTCGCCTCGCATGACTTCGTACGGATTCCTCATTCAGCTTCGGCTGTTTTGTATTCTGAAAGCCCACCGAGCGCTGTTTTCTTGGTCATTTATCGCGCGTTATACTCGTCGCCATGAATATCTAATAGATTCGTCTGTTCCTTCTGTTCCATTCCATTACTTTTTGCATTGTTATTCATAGATTATATTAAAGAGCTGCCATCGTACATTTTCCCCATTTCTGATGTTTCGTCAACGCGACGATGCGGTTCTTTTTTAAATCTAACTAATGTATCTCTTCTTAGAAATGATCCTTTATTTGTAACAAGGCTTGTGAGTTCAGAGAAAATAATGCTTGTATATTTATAGATCTGCCAATACATTTTAATAATAATTCGCACGTACGTTTACGAAGATTATTATGATTTATTATTTAACTAATTATAAGTATTGTAATAAAATGTAAAATAACATCCATTCTCGTTTTCTTTCTTCATGCTATCTGGTAGTAACGCACTCTCCACGGGACAGTCGTGGAAAAGGCGCGGAGGAAAGACAGAATTATGGAGATAGCATTAGAAAATTTATACGACAGCCGACTCGAGCCGGTGCACGAAGAAATATGCACGCCGGATAATCGGATTGAAGTTACTGCACGTACGTAAATGCGCATCGGAAACACGTTATTCGGCTATTTTTAAAAGCTGTTTTCCACCTCATAACACTGAATTCGACGAGTACCGGCTGGCTGACTGGCTGACTGGGGCCGTGCGCCATCGAGCACGCAAGCTGCGAAGCGCAGCAGAATTTTACAGCCTCCCTTACTTCATCCGGTCTGTGCATATTGCTGTCTTTCCACGATATCTCGTATGAAGATTTCCGCTTATCGCCGGCGCATAATTCTATCCCACTACGGCGCTTCGCTGTTCGCTCGAACGAAATCGTTCGATTTAAGATTGAATCTCCAGGAAAGACTTTAGGGTTAAGGTATCGTTATAGATCGGCAGTCATAAATTAAGTCTACAATCGGATTTTGGAAACTGTATGAGTTTCGACGCAGGCAGGTAATCATTGAATATTCATAAAATCCACAGATTAAAGACTAGCGAACTCTTCCTTTCGACATCTCTTTACTTCAGTAGCACGTTAGAAATTAATAAGTCTGCTCGTCTTTTGTTTGCCGTGTCCTAGTTCTCCGGGCTTCGCGAGCGTAATCCTTAAGAAGGAAATTTAAAGTTCCTCCGGAGTACAAACTTATGTAAGGCAAAGACACATTCATCATGTTACGGATTCCTGGCTAAAGTTTAGGATATTCACCTTCGCTCTGTATAAAGTTCATCATGTCAAAGTTTCTGTACACTTGATTTTCCTCCTACGCTTTCATGCGGTTCTATTACAGGTTCAAACTATTTTCGTTCATAAAATACATGTAATACTCCTATAAAATGTCGTAAATCATAATTGAAATCACGTGAAAATATTTAGCGCGTGAGAAACTGTCAGAAAAATTGGTGACTGGAACGAAAAAAGAGGAAATATAGAACTAAACGTGCGAGTCAAAACGATGCGGCGAACAGCGAACAGCGTCGCAACGCCTGGCGTAGCTCGGTTTCGACCGTGCTATTCGGTGAAGTTGACCAAAATGGAAACGAGTTTCTTCCGTGGACCCGTTTTACAATTCCGTGTGAATGACATGTGTGGAAAACAGGTGGACACGAAAGTTGCTCCGTGTCGAACGACCCTGGGACCACGATCATTCGCATGTTCATTAAAACGCAAACGAATTGCACGTGTACCGCGGGTTCGCACCGCGTCGCACCGACCGGACTGACTCAACCAGTTGTCCTGTCCCTCATTCTGGATTGCCGCGGTATCACGGAATTCTTTCTCTTATGGCTGGTGTGAACAAATTTCTTACTTTATAGTTCTTCTGCTTTCCTAACGTTGACTGGGATTTTAAATCAAATCCCACATGCATATGAATATGTACATGTAAGTACTCTACTTTAAACTAATTTTCTAAAGAATTCTTCTCTTCTAATCGTGAACAACTTTTAATAAAAAAATATAAAATAGTAATAGTGTTTAATAGAACATTTGATACGTCGGTCGGAAGACACGTTGATCATTACTACTTGTTTCTGAAGGAATGGGATACTGTTTGTCGCGTGTATGAAAGGACAACAGGATACCAGCAGCAAATAATAGTCTACTTAGTCGCCTTGTTACGTTTGCACCAGTGTAGCGTCGCTTTCTTTCATCTGGTTACACGGTAAACGCCTCTTCGGTGTCGTTTATCATGGTCAAGCCGCACGAACGTCGCGATAGGTTCGTTTCATTTGCAACCACGTCCATTAATACTGGCCCTCCGTCTCGCTCCGTAATTCTTTCGTGTCTCCTAAGACAATCGATGCGACCCTTAGGCTGTTCGTTTTTCCGCTCCTCGCGACAAACGAGGAATCGAACTAGACTTCGTTAAGTTAAATAGGAGCATCGGACCGATACACAATTCCCCTTTAGCGAATAATTTCAAAGACAATTTTAGGTGTTTCTTCGCGACTTGTAGGCGACGCCATAACATCTCTTGATCCCAATATTTTATCACGTATTCTATTCTTGAGTTCTGTTTAATTTTCCATCTGTCACCAAACATTTTCTAACATTCGAAAGCGATCGTTCCGCGCACATAGGAACACTTGCAATTAATTTTTTAACGAGCTGCTCGCGGCATTCTCCCTCCTCGCCCGCCACGCTAATTGCAATCCCATTCATCGGCTAGCTGAGTATCCGGAAGTCAAAACGCATTGTTTTCTTCTGATGCGTGCACCGTCGCCTTCTCCGCCGTCATTTTTCACACCTATCGTACTGTTCGGTCATTCCATTTGCAGCCACGTGTTCATTAATCCACGTAGTCGTTTCCTGTTACATACGCACGAGAATAATAGATGTCCATTTACCTCTCGTCTTTCTCTCTTGTTGAATCCCCATTGGAAACGGTTATACGAAATGTTAAACGGATTTAGTGGCAGTGAAATATGTGTATGGAGCGGTAGTTATTGTTTCCCTTTCTGGGCTGTACTGGGGTAAAAATGTATTGGTTTATGGACATAATTACTCGGTTTTGTGTAATGGAATTAATGAAATAATGCATAATAGGTCTTTATGTATACAGGGTGGAACATTTATCCTGGGCATCTGGAATATATCGAGAACTGTCTCAAATAAAAGTTATTTGTTTCAAATCGTAAATCAAAAATCTGTAATGAAAAATATATGTTCCCATTTGAAAAAATAAAGTTGACCTCGGAATGACCTTGAGAAGTTGATGAAAATTAAAAATGAATATGAGACTTTTTATTTGAAACAGTTTTATCTCCGGAATTTAGTTTTTGAGACATTCCAGGTGACCAGGATAATTGGTTCACCCTGTATATATGATACGAGATGTTGAGAAACGTAACGTAAAAAACGGGTTTCTAACACTCTTCAATACAGGCAAAACAATTTAAAACAGAGAACAACAAATCATCTCAGTAGCTCATGAAGAAACCACAAGCAATAAGCATTAGAGAAGCATGAGTAAGAGGCGGATGAAGTTCGAAATTCTATTTCCAATCTCAGAATGGAATTCTTCCGCGTTACGTCGCCGCTCGTTTGTCTAACTCGAACAAACGAGGGGCGGCGAGCATTCCACCCCCTCTTCCTGACTGAGCTCGCCTCTTCTTCCGCGTTCTCTGTCCACTAACCTAGACAGCCTATATATATCCTAAATTTCAGCCCTAACGATCTGGTACACACGAGGCAATCAAATTCCACGTTTCCGTTAGCGATATCTTAACATCACCCCTCCGCGACGCCCGAGAGGAAGTCACCGAAATGATTCTCCTGTTCCAGCGTCCGGTGGGATAAAGTTCCCCTGGCAGGCGAACTTCGCATTAGCATTCGAAAAATTTACGAACCTAGCCGAATGAGCGTGCATGGATGGGGTATACAGGAAAGGGTACGAACGATAACACGCGAAGATGCATAGGGTGGATAATGGAGAAGTCTATTCATGACAAGTTCTGCTCGCCCGAAGTCGCTTCGCATTCTAAACTACGTTTAAGGGGTTGAGGTAGTCACGAGAGTTTTCCAACATTTGTTGATAAAATTTTTATGATTTTTGCGCTGTTTCGTTGATAGGCAAAAGCAGTGCAAAATACGGACTACACTTTTCGTCCTTAAATGAGAAGATTTTTTGGTAGCCAAGGCTACCCTTTTGAAAAATCTGAAGTTAAATCTGGCATTCAGAACAATTTCCTCTGGATATGAAATTGCTTATAAATAAATTCACTGTAACTACGATTGTTTATCTATTTTGTGAAGTCATGACCAGAGCACGCCAGTTTTAACTTTCCTTTTCCTAAAGAGCCATCTGACGACTAAAAAATTTTCTTATAGATATAAGAGTTAAAAGTGCAATCCCATAAACTCATATTTGTGGGTAATATTTATATTCTGGCTTATCGCGCTGATATCGAAGTCTGGCCCTTAACCATAAATTATATGAGCATCCTTAATTATCAAGTACTAGGTAGTTAACGTGAATTAATTCAATTGATTCTAGAACTACATGTATTGTAGTAAAACATTTTAAAGTGTTCTTGTTCAAATACTCTTGACTCTTGTTTGCTCAGACTTCAACTAAAAGCTTATATTATACTTATTTCTTCTTCTCATTCTCCGTATTTACTTTCTCCCATTGGCTGTTGGCGAGTTTTCATCCAGCAAAGACTATAGTGATTCCGAACGAAATATTCATTCTCTCCACACTCAGTACAATAACCATCATAGTACACCGGCACGCTATAATAATACTGGCCAATATTACAGTCCTTTTTTTGCCTAGGTCCCGCAGGAGTCGTTCCGGCAGACTCGCCAATTCGAAGGCGCCGCGATCTATCGATTCTGCCGGTTCATCTTTGCGACGTTACGATCACGAAATAGCGTAACAACCTTTATCGGTGCTCGTCGATTACTTCCAGCGACCGATAGAACGAGCTCTATATACCCCATGCATCGTGTTGTTCGTTGCGGAGGAAAATATACGATAAGATCGATTTCCGAAACTAGGATCGGAAAAACATTAACAACGTAAAACAACTTGATTGTTTTATATAAAATAAATTATCATTCAATACTGTCTTATCTTTTTAACATTTGAACGTATTTAAATTATTCTCTCGCGTCTTTCGCTTCTGACGCAGTTCTAATCGCCACTATCGCTCCAGCATAATTTCATCCGCTTGGTTAATATCGTTTACGTTGCGATTCGGTTCGATGCGCGGATCCGCGTATGAAATTCGCATAAGTAACGTGGATAGCTCGCGTTGATCCGTCATTCGAGATGCGCGTCGGTGTTCCCGAAGTGTATCGCTACGCTCGACCAGCCAATGGGATTAGCCCCGGGGCCCGGGTGATCGCTAATGCTCATATAATTACTAATAACACGAACCCGTTAATATGTCACGGGAACCACGAGGAGATGCGTATCGTAAAATTGCATCGGTGCGAAATTGCCGCCGGGCATGCAAATGACCTTAAAGTAACGCGCAATCAACCGCGTCCACCGATTCAGTGTTTATGCGTGTTTGCGTGCGCGGTGACAACGATATTTTCGAGTTTCCTCTTTAAAACGCGCCGGTTTTTCCTATTGTTTCGTAGTAAACAAGTTCATTTCGATGTAATGGCTGGATTTTACATGATTATTTGAGTTATTGAATTTATTTTGGGTGAAGAGTTATTGGAAATGGGATATTTGTCGTCTCCCTCGGCACTGGTATACGATATTTACATCCATTTTTTAAGTACCTTCGAATTCCACTCCCAGACAAAATTTACGTGAGAGTAAATTTACATAATTCACAGGAATTATAAACGTGTAATTATAATTACTGTTTTTTTTTTCAATACGATATCGATGTCATTGTGTCTGATTATTATTATCGACCAGAAGATGCTTGAATGTATGACATATGTGACTAATTTGCATTTTCTTCTTACGTATACTCTTTACGTCCACGTATCTCTTTTCTTTCGTTAAAGTAACCGACTTTCGTGGAAACTTTTGCTGTGAAAAAAGGAAGAGCAGCGCGGATGAAAGACGGCCGTCAGCGAGTTTCCGGCGAATTCGAAAAGTCGGTCGTCGCGAGCCACGTAAAACCGGTCGAACCAGTGGCAACCGGGCCATTCCTCTTCGCGCGAGCATACATATAAGGTAGATATACGTACCCACATGTATACACACAGATGGGTTCTATACATACCGGGGCATGGATAGAAATATAGGCGGTCATCCCCTAAACCAAAGTAACGACAGCCGACGCCGGCGGCGTCCATACGTCTTCTTCCTAAACCGACCAATAAATCGAAGAAATCGATTGCTGATTGAATGGAGGCAAGTAGATTGCCGTTTACTTTCTCTCCTCGTCTCCTCTGCCGTCGCGAGTTCTCCTCTTCGTACATCTCCCGAGGTTTTCTTTCCTTGCCGACCTCTTGGCGAACCCGGTTGTCCAACGGGAACGAGAGTCTCGTGGTTAAACGCTGTCGAATTCTGTGTGTTTGATGGTTTTAAAGAGAGAGCAATTGTTGGGATTGATTGATTTAGGGAACCTTTTAGATTTCAAGAGGATTGAAAAATCGTTCCTTTTTTCCTTTTCCACGTCCTCTATACCTTTAATGACACTTTTCGGATTTTGTTTGTTAGAAAAGCTATTGGAAAATATTTCTGAGGAACACTGCACGCGCGTACATCTATACATTAATCTATAAAGATTAAAGCACTGACGACGTAGAGGCGAACGTTGATAAAATACAGGCGAAAAAATCGTTAAGAGGTTTTTGAAATATACGTTTCATTTCGGTGGATGGTTTAGAAATAACCTAGTTTCTCCCGTGTCGGTAGTTGACCAAAGCTACAGATTTGAAAAATAGGTCATCGAATAATTGAGATTTAAACGAATGGTTTTTTTTATAAAAACAATGTTGAGCTTGGTGGAAGAATGGCTACAGATTTGTTTGTAGAAAATATTTGTTACCGTTCCTAAACGGATTACATCAAATGGATAAATTTTTCACCAATGGTTTAGCAACTCTTTTAGTGCAGTCCGAGAGCCAATTTTATCGGGCTCAAAAAACCGTCACATGTTATTTTAATGAGCGAGTTAAAAAAATGCATTAAAAATAATCTCGTCAAACCCTGCGAAACCAATCGTTATTTAAACTCGTATACGCCGTACATAAGTGGTATACGCGTGTGCGTTTATACGCAAAATGGAAATGCACGAGTACAAAGCAAATGCGGTGTTGAATGGCGGGCATTGCACGACCGTGTATTCAGAACCCGCCGCGATTCGTCTTTGTACCTTTCCAACTCGCAACCGACGAGCAACCCTTAAAGTACCTACAAATCACCGGCTTCCCAAAGGACGTGTTTCCACTTGCTTGGAAAACTAAAGCCAACCGGAGTACCCGAGAACCAGTCAATCTAGCAACTTGAAATTTTAATCGACGCGAAGGAGCTCTCGATCTATCATCGTTACTCCTGCATCGCGCTCGATAAACGAAACCCTGTTACTGCAGCTAGTTTCTAATGAATAGTGCATTTTTAAAAATAATATGCTTTATCTTCAGTTTCCGGTAATCATGATTTTGATTAGGTTCGAAATGGATGGGAAAATTATAATACTTTTTCATTCAATAACAATAGATTGGAGGGAAATTAATGTTATAATGTTAACATTGGGCTGAAGTGGTGTACGCCTTACTATAAGACAATAATTACCATAAAAATAGTAAATCCTAGTAAAAGCTTCCCCACAGCGTTTAAATTATACAGTATTACCTAAGCTACAATATTAACCGACTCACGCTGTCAAATCTGGTATAATCGAAGAAGCAGAATAACAAGAGGTGAAATCTTGTCTTAACTGTTCCCTCCAGATGCTAAGAGCGATGCGTGTGGCGTCGATCTCAGCTGTATGCTCAATCGCGAACAACATATTGCATCTGATACGCTATTCCAGGCTAAATAATGCAGGGCGCGCCTGTAATTCGCGGGGGACCGTCAACGTCAACGTTCACCCCTCGGAATCGGAATTAGAAGGGGAGAGGCTTGGAATTTCAAGGGGTTACGCTCTGATCAACGCTCGCCGAACATCATAGATAAAACGAAGAAAGAATGAGCCATGGGCTACCAAGAGAGAAAGAGAGAGAGAGGAGCGAGTCGCGAAGGGGTGATTTTAAATGATCCACGGGCGAACCTCCGCATTTTTGATGCGGATAATGCAATGGGAATGCTCGGGATGTGCAACCGCGATAGATTAAAAATATAAGCGGAAATCGATAGCGCGAATTACGCGTGCCAGCCTCTGCCATAAAAATTTCGACCAAACGTCGATAGCTCATTGATAGAATGATTGTTGAAGTATATTTTGCAGATACATATGAAAGATTTAATAGTTTTTAATAATTATTTGAGTTGGAATTGAAACAAACTGAATTGCAACAGGTGAGATATATAATTGCAGTATAAGTAATTTCATTTGAATAAAATATTTTAATACTTCATCCGCGTCCATAGAATTTGCATTGCAAATGAGATTTGCTGTCTACGATCTTCATCATGTGTGATTTAATTTTAGCATTTGACTAAAGGAATAAGTGGGATAAAATTTAGGCAGCTGTTGACTAAAGTGATTGTACGATAAGGTTTTTATAAACCTACTATAACCTAATGAAAAATATATTAAAGTACGATAGTAAAAGGAAGAAAATCCTTGGATGAAAATATAACTTCGTGTCAGACATATGACAGGCAATCGAACAAACAATTGTTCAAGATTATTTTCAAAAAACCATCTTGCAAAACTGTACGCATAATGAATAACGTATAATACATCTATTTGCTTCCCATAGAATGTGAAATCATTTCAGGCAAGTTGACATTACTAATTCCATCAGAATTATACATGTATTTAAAGTGGAAGACTAATATGGTATGGTTTAGACATATCGATATCAGAATATAATTGAGGGCACGTCGCTGTTGTTCATGGTTCAGCATACAAAATTTAGTAACCCTGCAGAGTAGAACAAGATCATTAACAGGCTTATGTTTCCATTCGTCTGATCACCAATTTAAATCCTCATAATAATTTATATCCTTAGAATCGCAATGATCATGACTGATTTGGTTGAACGACTACAAAATATAAAAATAGAGATGTATATCTATATAAAATTTTCTGTACACAATATTTGGTAAATTAATCGACCTGAGTGCTCAAAAGAAACCGGGTCATTTGATACGATTTTAAAAATGTTATTCAGCCTTGAAGAGCATTGGTATTGCTCGCTGTGTGTATACATGTTCATAGAAAAGTCGCGGGACAAAAGTCGAACTCGCGTTCGATTTCTGATGACATTCTCCTGTTCCGATAAAGATTACTTGCGCCAGTCTCTTTTGCCGTGGTCCCCGGGCTTGGTGTAATACTTCTAAGTTGCAGAAATGTATTACAATAACGCCAGGAGCTTGCGCATCCCATAAACCAGAACTACCGTAAGCTAAACGAAGACGGTACCACCGATATCGTGCAAGATGAAGAGAAACCGGTAGATATCGGCGCCCGGATCGTTCGCGATGCAGCGGCCTGGCTCTGTTGATATTGAGAAACAAATTGAATCTGAACGGTGTCATAAAAGATGGATATCAGGTTGCACGTGCCTCGTCCCGCCTCAAATATTGTCTACAAATTCGTTACCAACTTCGAGCCCCTTCTATCGGACTTTATCAATCACTTCGAGCTGTGTGCGTCGGTCCATATTCGCCGTCGGCCAACTTTCCAGCCGGGGAACACGATTCGCGACGCTGATGCATCCGGGATGCGGATATAATCGATCGGCTGCAGCGGCGCAGTTGGAACAGGTTCATGCGATAAAAAGCTGATAAACGCGAGCGGAACGTTGCAGATACTGCAGCTAGGAGACAGCTTTTTGTTGCGTCGGGCTTCGTTAGAGGAAAGAGTTGCTACGATATGAGACACTGGCTGACGAGTAGATCAACATTTCTTATTGTTTCTGATACCTCACTGGCTCTCTTTTTCATCGCGCCTCTGATTTCGAAGTTTAATGTGGAAGTTATGTTCGACGTTTGAAGCAGATACTGCCTAACTCAAAGATATAGAGAATAGTTTGAAATTTTATACAAAATTAACATAGGTATCAAAGAATATGTATACGAAATTCTGGATCGATTGACCATCTCGTTTTCGAAACGTCGCCAGTCAAAATTCCTCAATTTTACCATAGTTTATCATCGGAGTAATGACGTTGATACGAAAAAAGTATCTTCCTTCGGCTATTGAAATTCATAAATAATTGGAGTAATGATATTATCTCTTCTAAATATTATCGTTTTATCACTTTCCTTTGGTATAACGTGACAACGTCTGGCTCTAACAAGCCGATACACACGAGAGTATAACTTGTTTTGAAAGTACTCATTTGTTACATTTTATACAATATTATAATTATAGTAACGAAAATTCAGCATTAGTATATGGATTTTTAATACAGAAGGAGACATGTATTTGCAACTGTTTATTTTTAATCCTTGTCTCGATTAATATAGTAAATAGGACAACAATTTTAACAATTCCTTAACCAAACTAACATAAGCAGGACATGATAAAAATTTTTATTTCATATGCAATAATTAGTTTAGATAATTTATCGACTAAAAATTAGAGAAACAAATACTCTTAGATTCCATGCTAGAATCAAACTAAATAGTCCAAACTGGATAGCATCTTGTGTATTCTTTTCTGCAGTTAACTCTGTTCGTTCCACATTAAATTCTGCAGCAATTTCGAGACAATCGGTGTGCATCGAGTACGCGATTTCGGGCAACAATCGATTCGGCCCGGTTTCCGCTCGAAGAACGAAACTCGGTAATTGACCGTGTCGTTGCACGCCGCGGCAGCGTGGGCGGGTCGTTCATCGCGTTCGGAGCTGTTCTCAATCGAGCGAAGACGCGAAATTGGAAAACGGTCGATCGCGAGTAGAAGAGGCCTGTATTTAGAGTTGCGAGTGGATATCTGGGTCTGTATCGAGGCGCATTATCGAAGGGAGCAGCGCGGAATAATAAAACGGATCGGCGCGCTTGATAAGAAAGGAGAATACGACTCGAGTCGAGCGCCGGAGCCTCCTCGCTAATAATGCAGACATCGACCGATTCTCCTCGACCGTTTTTACCGTTAAAGCGCTTAAATAATCGTTTATTCCGGCGGAATTCCTAGTCGCGCGTAGACGACGCCAGCCGTGGATATTGCCTCGCGAACGTGTTATTGGAAACGGCACGAATAGCTGCGCGCTCCCGGGTCTCGCAAGGGAAGCTTTCGTTGCTTCCACTTCTGGAAACATTATATAAGTTCAGTATACGAATGATTCTTGAGATCTAGTATTATATGCATAATAATTCCTAGAATATGGTAGAGGACAATTAAATTATAGGATGTGTTATATTCTTAGATCCTTTACTAATTTCTCGAATTCTCAGTTGCACACTTTTATACGTAATACCCCTGGCGAGAGAAATTAATAAAAAAGATCAATATCCCCAAATGTAACAAAGAAGTATTAATTAACTCTAAGTAATCCCTTCCTTTCAAATTCGAACTTTTTTCCCGACGTTATAGGTCTGCGTTCGCGCGGAAAAGTAAGTCTCGTTACCAGATATGTGTGTAATTAATAGCGGCCGCGTATCGGACTAATCAAGAAACCATTCTGGCAGGCGCGGCAGAAGAGAAATATCTGTTCAGCATGCGTGAAGCTGTCGAAAAAGAGAAGGAAATTAGACTGCTTTTATTAGTTCGGCACTCGCGTTCGATAAATACGGATGCAAATATAAAAATGCCTGGAGCTCACTCGGACCAGGAACCTGTTTCATTCATATTCATCCTGGCTGTTGGTCGCTGTGCCGCGTCGCTCTGATGCCGGGTGTATAGCTCACAGAATTTCTTCCATCGCGACAGTCACATTCAATCAACACTGCTCCACGTGTCTACTCCACGGTATTCCAAAAACAGAGGACGAAATTAAAAGACTACAACGATGAAAAAAATGTATAACACACTTACGTGACCATTTTAATAATACTATGATAAAGGATTGCCTTCGTACGCAACGGATTCTATAGTTCCAGCACATTTGGAAAATACATATGTACAGTTGTACCGTTTAGTAAAAACGATCGGTTGTTTTTGGAACATCGTGTACACGTACGCGCTTACGATCTACATACGCATGCGGCATTCGACCGGTATGGAAATAAACTGATGGCACGGAATTTTTTACTCGTCCATTGGATAGCGCGGGATCGGCATCCCCATCGAATGTTTAGCGAAATATTTTATTCGTTCTATGGGATCATCGCGTATTTACGTGTTGAGTCGCACAAGAGCGCCATCGTCACAGGAAAAAGCCACGGGATTTCCGGATGGCAGATTCCGAGCCAAACATCGCGCCGCTGTTTGCGCTCCGATTTGTACCTACCTAACGGTGGTTAAATGCCAGGCTATTTTTTGACGTTGTTGGAGAATGTTATAGAGTTTCAAATTCTTTTTTTTTTGCGAACGTTGAACTATATCATGTTTATGCATGCGGAACGATTAAAGTGGTTCTATTAAAATTCAAATCATAGTGATTCATTTGTGGTACGTTATACATCAGACACCGAGGAGAGGTTACTATCTCTCCTCGGTGCATCAGATCTTAGTGAACGTATCGACGTTACCGACCAGACTTTTAAAACAATGAAGCTTAAAAAGTTGCGCTTTACAAATGACATGTTTATTTGTTTTAAAACATGATTCTTTAGGCATCTTTANCAAAGTGGTTCTATTAAAATTCAAATCATAGTGATTCATTTGTGGTACGTTATACATCAGATCTTAATGAACGTATCGACGTTACCGACCAGACTTTTAAAACAATGAAGCTTAAAAAGTTGCGCTTTATCATTGGATTATTGGGTTGTTCGGAAAGTTCGTGCCGATTTTTAGTCGATGGATTAGGGTAGGACTGAATATATCAGAATGATCGAGAACAAATGACATGTTTATTTGTTTTAAAACATGATTCTTTAGGCATCTTTAGAAGAAGTCATTATTCATTAAGATTATGACGATATTTAATATAGTAGATGTCACAAAGTGGAGTAAAAATTGTAGTTAGTACGTTCTGGACTTTAAGTAATTTTATTCCAGAGAGTGACTGTTCTAAATAGAATAAGGGCCAGGGCACCATGCAATGTACCTTAAACTAGACATCAAAACGAATTTTGTCTTGATTCTTCGAGAAGTAAGTACATAAAATTGAATGGCATAAACGTCTATTTTACACTATTTTTAAAGATACACTCTGCAAGTTGCACGAGAAATGGAGAAAGAAAAAATAGCTCGCATATAATTCAATAAATTGATAAATGTATATAAAAATTTATATTCTCTGCCTTTAAATTTTCTATAAATATCGGCACCAACTTTCAGAACAACCCAATATATAGAAATAAACTTACAGTGTAGTGACTAACATTCGATATTTTGCCTTATCACGCCGCTATCTCAGCTTACCCCCTTAAACGATTTTACTGTATGCTGTTGACATCGTTTGTAAAGTAGGTAACGTAATTACTTCTTTATTCAACCCTTTTACGTGAATCAAGAAACGAGAAATTCTCGACAGTTATCTATTAAACAAAACGCGGGTAACATTATCGCTCGAATAAAAATCGAATCAGGCCTTGGAACGCAGCGATCCGTGTTTCACGAACCCAGGCTACGGGGGCACGGGCTAAAAGCGAGTTTCCGTAATTCCCGGTGATCCAATTACGCTAACGCGGGAAATAAGTTAGTGCGCGGTGCGAACGCGCGCGCTGGCCATAAGCGCGCGATTCCTAAACAAAGCACGAACGCCGAAACGGCAGCCACTCTACGCCATCCATTCTTAAACCGCATCCAGCCGGCTAATTCGAACTCAAATAAAAGAGTTTCGCCAGAGAGAAACGGTGCGCCGGACCTACGCCGAAACTTCGGCTACTTCGGCGAAAACCTTGGGTAAATGTTACGTAGCCTCGTTTCAACGCCAACGCTTCTCGCATAACTCGCGCCACGGAACGAATTTGATTGTGGTTGAAAGTAATAGTGGCGGTATGCACCGGGAGTCTGCGCTTTAGATTTTTGCGAGCTGCTCGACGTAAAGAGATTGAATTTAGATGGTTGTATACTATTTTCAGAGTAACGTAGGTGTGTTAGCACCTACATTAAATTTGATGAAAGTAATTCTGACGTAAACGAGGTAATTAGAGGATGCTTAACTTAAGTGCTTCCCCTAAATCGTTTTCAGTCCATTTTAAAACTATATTCACGTGTTTAGTTGAGTTCGTCTAGTGTTTATCATCAACTTTACGAAATCAGGCGAAGATAATTGCAGTGATTGATAATAACAAATTGCGGGACTAAGGAGCGTAATAAAACAGTGAAAGGTGTATAGAAACCAATATGAACGAGTCGCGTCTTTCGAGATCTGTTGATATCAAACAGTTGAAAGTAGAGCTATACAAGAACAACATTCCTGTCAAGAATATTAAAATACGTCTACGTGCGTTTATACACGGCATCAATACCAGTAACTACTTTGTCCGTTCAATAGCAAACCCGATCAAACATTTCACAGATACAACTTTGCTCCCGTCGTGTCGTCACCGCGCGCCGTATAAACGGACAATATCCAGCGAAAACTGTTTACGCGGAGAATCGATAGCCGCTTGTTGCGTCCTCACGGAGCGAAGCGAAGGCCGCGTTTCTTTCATCCGGCGTAAACACGAGCCAACCCTCTCGAATCCGGGGCGGCGTTCGCTCGTTTCGCACGAAATCGCGCGCAAAGGCCACGTAGTCGGGTCGCCTTTGTGCACCGAAAGACCAGAGCCCCTCGTCTCGCTTTTATTAGATCCTCGCCGCGACTACGTGTGTACGTGAATACGAAACTTTACCTAGCCACGAGCGCGCCCGCGCGCGCGCCAACTTTCATCGAGCTTATGTGACAGATTTGGAACGCTTCCCGCTTTGTACTGGTCTTCCAAAGAATTTTTAACTTTGCTTACGAATTTTTCAAATTTTCATATATTTCCATATTTTTAATCAATTAGTAACAGCTACAAATAGTCATAATAATTATGTTTAATAAAACATTCTCTGACTTATGTCTGTGAAGAGAATTTGCTTAAAAAATGGCAATATGTTCTAACCTCTTGACCCGCAATATTCTTCGCTAATTCCTTATAAATCTCATTCCTCGTTAATCCCCAAGAATTAGAGTGCATATGCTGTCGCGAAGCGAATTGTAAAAAGTTCTCAATAAATCCCTGTCAGCTCCCCAAATTACATCTCTACGCTCGCCTGGCCTGCATCTGTTTTGTTCGTTCCGTTTCTTTCTCATTGATGTATTCGCGAATAATCTGAATGTCTTCTGTCTTCGTCTGTCGTGTCTTTTTAAACGCTTCTGCTGATGAATACCTCCATTGCCGTTTGTGTTCAGGGCACTACGCATCCATGCTCGTGGGGCATCGGATGCGCTTACAGCATCAATAGGATTGAAGATTAGGCTGCAGGCACGCCATGAAAACTGTTCAAAGTACCTTGTCAATTAGGCTTAGAAAGGTTCGCTATTGGATGATGACAACGTAACAGGATTCATTTGTCAAATGATTAAAGATGTAACCGGACTTACATAACTAGTTGGATATGTCAGCTTCTTTCCATTATTCCTATAATCAATAAATACTCATCGCTTCGACATCGCTCTTCGACAACAATTATTAATTGTTATTTCACGGCATATATTTTATTGAAAAATATTGTTAAATAACTAACATTAATTAAACAAAGTAGAGAATATTATTTGCTACACTTGTTATTGCATAACATGCTTGCTGTGCAATGCAGCTTATATTGCACGACTCGATTTCGTTATGTGTACAGAATTATTAATGTTTACTCCGTTTTTTATTATTCGTTGGATGTGAGTTTTTAATATCCACTTGGCTGAAAAACGGGGACTAATTGAAAGCGATAGCTTTTAATATAGAGTGGTAATTTCGAAAAAAAAATCCTTTTTGAAACATTTCTGAATTGTAAGAATCCTGCATTTTTTACTTATAATTACACGTGACTCATATACAGTTTTATTAAATATAGTACATTAAGAGCTGACTCAACCCAGGATTATTTTTAAGTAATATACATATATTCTATTTATGTGTAATTTTCGAAATATTGAACACAATTGCAGTTGACTAGAAATGAAATCTTTGACTTGTTCTCATAAACGCTAAACGCGAGGTACAACTAACTATTAGGATTGTTAGTGTCACACCATCGTCGGAAGAGTTATGGCTTTGTTGACGATGCCGGATGGGACAGGCGGAACTAACGGAAACGTTTGACTCTAGGGTTAACGATGAAGCTCAGTTAACTTCGTTTACTACGCTATTTTATCGTACTTGAAGTGTGTATCATACGATTTTATGATGCTAAACGAAAACCACATCTACCGCACGTCTGATGATCGTTATAAAATATCAAGCTAAATAAAATTCGAAAAGATCTTAAAAGATGATAATGATATAATGTGTATTACTGATACTATTAACTTCATTTAAAATACACAAAATGTTAACTGCTCTAACTAGTTTCAACAAAATGAATTTAGATTCTCTTCAGAAGGCTTTGAGGGAAATACCAAAAAGTTAGCCACGTTGATGGACGAAATTTGGGTTAGTACATTCACTGAATTGAAGTACTTGTTCAAATGCGTTTCACTGAAGTTGTTTCACAAAGGCAGTCGAAATATTGCCTACAATGGAATGTAGCAGAGTGTATAAAAACGAAATGCTTAATAATAGTTCGCAATATATAGCAATTATTGAATTTATCACTTTTAGTCTATCTAAAATTTATATACAATATATTATTAAGAGAGAGAGTAAGGTTAGTGTATTATCCACATGTAATTGTATGATAACGTATTGTCGTAGTTTCAAAAGACTTCGACGGTACGTGAAATTCCATTGGTGCAACAAATGCCTTTGCACAATATATATTTCCACAGCAAAATGGCATTTCTATGCAGAGGAATTTTTGAAGCGCAATGGACAGGACTTTAAACAACTGAACCGAACCGGAAGTAGTCACGGGAACAGCAAAATCCGATATAAATGGATATAATATATACGTTAAACACACAAGTACGTAATTCATTTGCGAACTCAAATGCATATGTTATCAGTTTTTTTCCTCGTTGCACAATTTATGGGGTTATCCTTCTTACATCAAAATCGACTGCTATGATTCATTCCGTAAACGATATTTACCCAGGCGAATCCATAACTAACACGTCTCAATCTATTCCCCGGCCAACTGTCAAACCATTACTCCTAAACCCTCGCTGATCCGTTCAGCCCTAAACCGCAATAAAAGAGTTTCGCAGCGAAACATCGGGACAGCAACGGCGGCTGTCCAATAACCGCGCGGCGCAAGTTTTTCAGCCGGAAGGTGCGCCGGGTAATCGGTCTCGCTCGGCCGAGTAATAAATTTCGTGTCCGCGACGCCACGTGACCCCGATTCCGACCCTCGCCGAACGTTGCCCCATCGTTCATCCTATATTTTATCGCGTCGCTGAAAATATATTCAGGAAAATCCAGCGTAATCGGCGACCGCGCCCCGCCCAGCCCCTCCGCGCCCCGCTTTCTCTTCGTGCACGGTTGGAGGAGGCCGTGCACGATGAAAAACCGTGCTCGAGGACCAGGCCGTTGGGTTTCACCATGGCCGCTCTCGGATCAGCTTTCGGATTCGCCTAGGATTTAGATCATTATCCTCCGATACGAGCCGGGAACACGTCGCTCTGCGAATCGACGAGGGTTCGTGCCACGGTACGGGGTTGTTCTTTGATGCCCCGCAAATCCGTGCGCGCGAAACGATTAATGCCCCGTACCCGAGGAACCGAAACGTGCGTCAGAGTTGTTGGATCGTAGTTTCGAGTGGAGGACAGGGCGGTTAGGTTCGGTTGCGATGATTCGCAGACGGGAGCAGACACGAGGGATTTTGGGATTTGGTAATTAACGTGGGACGATGGTTTTTGATTAGATAAAAGATTAGACGTTATACGGCACGAGTAGCTGACGGAGAAAGGTA
>SMSR01009514.1:70718-88949 GCA_019453355.1 Ceratina japonica
TTTTATACTGTAATATATTGTCCGACAGTGGAACAAACTCCGCGATGAAGTACCAACATTGCGAAAGCTCTGTTTTGCGTGAGAATGAAAAGCAGCTATCGAACCATGGAAAATTTTGCCAGGAAATCGGATTCCCATTTTTGTTCAGCGATTTTCCAACTACCTCAGTTACGTGTGCTAATGTTTCTGTGTATGCGAAGGAGAGTTTACTGTTGTGTATTTTCAGAGGAATACGAACAATGGAGAAGCATGTTTAAAATGAATAATTAATGTATAGAAGAAAAAGTATCTACGGATCGTAATCATGTAATACAATATTTGAAATTTCATTTAGTGGTACGTGATACCAATTACAGTTAAAGAAAATTGATTTAAATGATTATTTAATAGAGTTTCTTATTACTCGTTGCCTGAATTTTTGATAATGTTACCATTTCGCAAAATGTGATGCGCATGCTATTATTAATTAAATTCAGTTGAAGTTATTTTATTATTAAATGTTATTTACACATGGTTTCATGTGTCTACTTCATGCAACACAAATTTAATGAAACTTATATTAATTATAATAGTAAAGTGATACATGGTGAACATCGCGGCTTTGAAAAATTTTAATTCCATATAGCAGGTGTTCTTGCCATAATGCTACAAATAATACGGTTTATTCAACTTTTTCTATAATATGAATCTACATCCAATGAAAAATTTTCGTTAGAATGTAGTATCAAAAAGATCACTTTATGCCTGGCTGGGATTAGTTCCAGTAATTTTCACGTGACTGGAAACTTCCAATTCACTCCAACACCAATTTTCTCGAGGCGTATTCAACAGCACGTAGTGGCCAATAAAGAGGGCCTGTCAGATTTACCCAGGGATTATACCCCGTATTGGGCTTTTTTTATTTCGGCCATATGCCCGCTGCCACCGTGACGAATTAGTAACGTACATCTAGCACACGTAACATGCATATAAATTTTCATCTGCCGCTGTAAGGTGCATTGCTTTCAATCTTGAATGAGCAATTAAAGATTCAATTGAATAATTCTTTGTTATAATTGTAAAATGCGGAGAGAAAAATTAAGGGATAAATCCGGTAATAATAATAATACTTATAATTAAGACATGCACGTACGTATAAGGAAGTATATAGTTATTCACATTATTGTGTCTGTAACAATTAGAAGTAAATTATTTATGCAAAAATATAAAATAATATGGCAGGTATATTATAAAGGGAAAAACAAAATCGGAAGCGGCATGGAAACGGAAGTGTAGGAATGTGAGGGACACGGACAACTCGTGGAATTGTTCGTGTTCTACGGATTATCTAAATTAACTACGAAACGATTACGAAAGCGGCGCGGCGCGGAGAAAAGAGATAAAAGGAGGACAACGGGAAGTAACAATGGACGCAACGAAAGTTTGGAAGCTCGCAGCGTCGAACGTAATATCGCGAACCGTGTTTCACGAGTTCACGTGTGCGCGGGTGTATTTTTTTCGTTTCCTCGTGGAAGGAAGAGAGACAGGACCTTGTTATTTCGTTAGCTAGCTTACAATGCGCGCCGCCAGCATTTTTGGGAACAATGCGAGCGAGAGCGTGGCCGCCGCGTGCGTTCACCCGAACAAAAGAGTCCAAGGGAAAGAGACTTCGCAGCGAGAACGATAATTAACGGCTTTGATTCGAGCTTCCTTTTTGTTTGTCCTCTCTGACGTTTCTTGTTTGTTGACCGTTCACAACGAGCTTCTTGTACACTGGCTCTTTCCCCCGCCGTTACTTTCTTTTTTGGTTTCACGCCTGCGGTTTCGACGGTTTATTGTACGGAACGTATCTGCCAACAAGAATTTCTTTGGATGATTAGAAGAAAGACGTTGCAGTGATAATGTTGTCAGAGTGATAAAAGGTTTTTGTTGAAAAAATGCTGCATTGTTTGTAAAATAGATCTGTAGGATTTTTACTGGTTTGTTTTGGAATATAAATCAAGTGCTCTTTGACGATAGTTCGTCTACATTTTTGCCGAATAGAAGAAACAAATGACGTAGTTGTATTCGATGAATAAAGCAGGGCCATTTCCAAAAATATCCATACTACCAAACAGCACTATGTTCATCTAATCTGCAATACATCAGGTGTCGTTTTCTTCTCCGAGAACTCGCACGCTTTATGGAGGTAGACTCCGATAACGGCGCGATAAGCCAAAGTAGGATTTTACGGAATTATGGTTTTTGTATGTACTTATAAAAAGTAAACTCTTAGATTAGCAGGTACCTCTTTGAAAAAAGGGAAGTTATTATAAATCTAGCATGCATTGGACATAATTTAATCAAAACACGCTGCTATTTAGTAATATTGTTAAATTTTACTGACAAATGTTAGAAAAGTCACATGGCTATCCTAGCCCCTTAATTCCTTTGCAAATCCTTCGAGAGAACTTCCTCCCTAAACGATTCGAAACGATGCACACGCGCTTGGCATTAAACATCGAGCAGCAGACAGATTCGCAGGCGATCGGCGCAGAAACGGCATGTGCGTAGACGTAATGTTGCAGTGCTCGTTGGATCGTCCGTGACGCTGATAGAGGGTGACGCGAGCCGCGCACCTGGCAATATCCACGAGATTACAGGTTGTCGCGCTGTATTACGCTTTGATGCTCATCGGTCTGGAAATGAATAAGTATGCGTCCAAGGAGACGCGTCCCCGCGCCTTGTTGCAGGTGGTTCCGTAGCATTGTGTTCACCCTGCCCGCATTCGATACGCACACTTCCATGGCGGAGAAATGAAGCAAGAAGAGGGGTAGAGAACAGTGTTCCCGAAGATCGCACGCATGGAATTTAATAAACGACATTCAGAGGTTGCTCGGTTTTAATTTGCACCGTCTATTTCCAAGGGGGCATGTGTAGGAAATAGAACATGATAATGCTCGATTGTGTCATTTTTAAGTAAAGTATTCTACTTGACATGCATATATATGTATATTTGGTATTCCTTTTACCTGATATTTTTTTACACATTTTTGAAGTTACGTGATTTCTATTAAGACAATTTATTTTCCAGACTACTAGAAATAATAATGTTGTACAACCACGTACTAACGAATATTGTTCGTTTACCAAATACAGTCGATGGAGAAGAGTTTGAAGATATTAAATTGACCGATATTAAAGAAATTCTAACTGATGCTGTGAAAAAGAGCAAATTGAAGAAACTTTAGATTCAGATAGAAATAATAATAATGATAATTATGAATTTCATTTGACCCTCTGCAATTTGCATTATAATAGAAGAATTCCACTTCACAGACAAGATTTCGAATGTTGAACGAGCTACAAATTTTGAAATGGATTTGAAAACCTGTATGGCTCGTNTTCTATAATATGAATCTACATCCAATGAAAAATTTTCGTTAGAATGTAGTATCAAAAAGATCACTTTATGCCTGGCTGGGATTAGTTCCAGTAATTTTCACGTGACTGGAAACTTCCAATTCACTCCAACACCAATTTTCTCGAGGCGTATTCAACAGCACGTAGTGGCCAATAAAGAGGGCCTGTTAGATTTACCCAGGGATTATACCCCGTATTGGGCTTTTTTATTTCGGCCATATGCCCGCTGCCACCGTGACGAATTAGTAACGTACATCTAGCACACGTAACATGCATATAAATTTTCATCTGCCGCTGTAAGGTGCATTGCTCTCAATCTTGAATGCGCAATTAAAGATTCAACTGAATAATTCTTTGTTATAATTGTAAAATGCGGAGAGGAAAATTAGGGGATAAATCCGGTAATAATAATAATACTTACAATTAAGACATGCACGTACGTATAAGGAAGTATATAGTTATTCACATTATTGTGTCTGTAACAATTAGAAGTAAATTATTTATGCAAAAGTATAAAATAATATGGCAGGTATATTATAAAGGGAAAAACAAAATCGGAAGCGGCATGGAAACGGAAGTGTAGGAATGTGAGGGACGCGGACAACTCGTGGAATTGTTCGTGTTCTACGGATTATCTAAATTAACTACGAAACGATTACGAAAGCGGCGCGGCGCGGAGAAAAGAGATAAAAGGAGGACAACGGGAAGTAACAATGGACGCAACGAAAGTTTGGAAGCTCGCAGCGTCGAACGTAATATCGCGAACCGTGTTTCACGAGTTCACGTGTGCGCGGGTGTATTTTTTTCGTTTCCTCGTGGAAGGAAGAGAGACAGGACCTTGTTATTTCGTTAGCTAGCTTACAATGCGCGCCGCCAGCATTTTTGGGAACAATGCGAGCGAGAGCGTGGCCGCCGCGTGCGTTCANTTTTTTCACCTTAGTTCATTAATTTCTCTTCATTACTATTGTATTTATTTTACAAATTATGTTTATTCGATAATAATGTCTAACATTATATGATGCATTAATTAAATAAAGTGCTTCAGCGAATCCATTCCTCTGTTCTTAATTACTTTTCTTTGTATCTTTTACAACAAGTTTTATATGTTTCTACCCATTATCATTTGCATGATTTTGTTTGTTACATGATTTTCTTTTACCCTTTCACCGCATGAAAGGAGGATCAGGTGTATTTAATTAATTATGGAGGACTGACATCTACGCAATAGTCCTACAGAAGACAATATCTAACAATGACTTGCTCATTCCAATGGTCATACTAACCACCAGACTCTCATACCGAATGCTGCCCTACAGTCTGTGGACAGCATGAAGCGTACACTCCATTATCCGCCACCCAACCGATTATCAATATCATTAATCATCGGCTTATCCCTTATTCGTAGACCTTCCCTCTCATTTAGATCTGCTAAAGCCTGTACGAAATATCGTACAGTCATGAAATCGTCAACGATGCGAGTTCGGTTCAGTTCGATTCTCCCTCGATAGAGGAACGACAGACTGTACCTGTATGTGTCCGAACCTGTTGAGAACGATGCAAGTACAGAATTTTAAGCGAACCCGCACACGTCCCCAAGAGCAGACGGAACGGTGAAAGAGGTGCGACGGCGTGAAGGGTTGCCGAGTGTACGCGTGTGTATATATGTGTATGGAACGATTTATTTCGCATTTAAAAGAGCTACGTCGAGTATCTGCCACGCGGAATAGTGTAAATGGATATTCGGGTAGATTTTTTCAGCGCGAATAATTAGACTATAGAAAACGCTTCACGGTCGCGTCCGAATGCGAACTTCTGCCTCAAAGATTCCGCTCAGTGGTGACAGTGGCGGTGGCGATGGTGGCGCGGGGTAGTGAGGCGGTTGTCGCTTTTAATTTTCCTCGAATTTCGGCTGTGGCAACGCGCATTTTCCCTCAAATGGACTCCTTTAACTCCGCCGGTGGAGAATGTCGAGCTCGGCCGACCATTCTTTCAGTTAAAAAATTTCGAAACCAGAACGATTTTCAATGGAATTCCGTCCCGTGAATGTCTTCGCCGATGAAAGGGTTGTGGAACGCTGCGCCGGCTCTGACGCGAGCACGGCTCCTCCGCTTAAAGC
This sequence comes from Ceratina japonica, assembly GCA_019453355.1. Classification (NCBI taxonomy): domain Eukaryota; kingdom Metazoa; phylum Arthropoda; class Insecta; order Hymenoptera; family Apidae; genus Ceratina; species Ceratina japonica. The sequence continues at coordinate 76,216 of SMSR01009514.1, forward strand.
GACCCAGTTAAAGCGGGACGCTTGTTTCCGACATTCAAGGATGTATCCCACGCCTTTGTGAGCACGATTCGAGGACTAATTGCGATTTTTTCAGATACATATTCGTGGTTCAACATGATTTTAAAATTAACCTGTGCAAGCTGATTTGCTCTTTCACTAAATAGACTTCGTTGCTCAAATGTTAATAGTCAAAGTTAAAGTCTTGCAAACTTATCTGATTCATGTAGTATTACGTATTCTGAACAATAATAAATGATGAAACATAAGACAAGTGTATAGTTCAGTTTTTATGAAAACAACAATTAATAAGATGTTTCATCTCTGAGTTGCTGCAAGATTACCTCAATGTAAACTTATGTCTTAAACACGAGCATGTTCGATATTAAGGAGAAATTGCTATGTGTATATGAGAATCGATGACTGTATGCATAGGAACTTCCGGATATAGAGATTGTCGGAAAGCTTTATAACAGTATGCGTCATATCTTCACATGAGGAAACTAAAAGAGAGCATACTGGATCATTCAAATCCAATTTAATTTTTAGCAACTGCAAGAATGGATAACAATATTGAATTGTAAACAATTGAGAATATAATGGAGTAGATATGATTCGACTGTAAGAAAAAAAGTTAACAAACGAAGTGACCTCTCTGAAAAGAAAAATCATTAAATAATCATTATTAACAATATATCTCCTTCTCCAAAGCGAAATTGTAAGTCACGCATAATGATTAAATCGATAAAGAGTTGACAATTCGACAACTTAACGGTCTTTTCTGGTGTTGCACAAAAAATATGCCTATATTCGAAACGTGTGAAATAAACAATTCTCAGAATTAGAGAAAATCAATAAGTGTTTACTTCATGAAGATCTGAACGCCGTAGTCTCGTTAGCTTGATTTTTACCACCAAATGAAAAACGTGATGTCGCTCCGAAGCGAATGATTTACGTTATCTTTATCTGGAAGCCGTATGACTATTGGCGCGAACGATTCGCAATACAATCACGTTCGACTGGCTTTAAACTAAGCTCTCCTTGAGACCCGCCGACCGGAGGGAAAATTAAAAGTGGAACCCGCTTCCGGCGCAGAAGTCACGCGTGAAGAATCGGTCGGAATACCACCGGTAATGGAAACGTTTAACTTTGTATTCCCCTAACTGTTACGGATTGCTGAAAACGCTTTCGGTTACTCGCGTGGTTTGCATTGGGGAATAGTTTCACGGATCAATGCAAAATGTCGTTTGATAATCATGGAATAGGGAGAAGGAAGTATCGAATTCAATTTTTATGAAATTCAATGATTCAATGACAAAATGGGACCGGATATTACAAAATAGTTCAGTATAATAGAAAATGTAATTCTTATCGACCGTCAGAGTATATTAAGGAAGTTGGTATGATACTGTAACGAGTCTACTATGTATTCCGATATCATTACTATAAGAGCAGTGACATTTTACATGGCACGGTGCTGCGCGATGGGAAAGTTTTGTATTATAGAAAAATGTGATTTTTCATATTTAACTTTCTCTGTTTGATAGGTTTATGGGTCCACGGTAAACCGTAAACTTTTCCGGGATAGTTTCGTTCAAGGGTATCGGTCGAGAGAGTATTGATCGGCTACCCTTCACTTTTATTTTATCCGCGCGAAAAGTCGACCAACAGAAATCCAAGATGAATTTTTCTATACGGTAGAGTTATCTTGTGCTGATTCTTGGAATCAACTCGAGCGTAGAAATAAGAGAAAAATTCCCGTTCCGTGGACAATGTAGCGTTGTGTCTCCTCGTCAAACATCGACTGACCTGCTCTTTCAATCGTTCCACACGTGTTCAGATATTTATTTCTGTTCAAAACCCGTTCAAATAATACTACTGATTGTAATAAGTATTAACGATGAGGAAATGAATTTTACACGTATACTTGATCTATTGCAAATTTATTTCGTTAACATTTGAATGAAATATTTGAATGAAAAGAATGGTGTAAGATTAAAACAACTGGATGGTACATGTATGTATGGCGGTATGTACAGTGTTATCCTACTGTATAGTGGTATGGTACATATGTATGTATGTGTATGTAGGAACCTTCTGTGCTGACTAAGTGCACGTCGCCTGAACCCTTCGTCAAGCATGCTTTATAGAACGCATTAGATTAAATGTACATGTGANATGTATGTATGTGTATGTAGGAACCTTCTGTGCTGACTAAGTGCACGTCACCTGAACCCTTCGTCAAGCATGCTTTATAGAACGCATTAGATTAAATGTACATGTGACACATGTAGATTATTATACTCCTCAATATTATATAGCGTAACAAAACGCATAAAAAATGCTCAAAATAGTATTGACAATAAAATATAAACCTCCAAACTGTTACTGAACTGACAAACATTTTTTCGTGTAATAGCACGTGACACTATTACAATCGTCAAATCGTATACAGGCCCCCGAAAATGTTATTCATTATTTCGTTCATATCTTTTTACGAAGACTCACCACGTGGCTGGTACATAATTTCCGAAGATGTCCTGCCAAACAATTACATGTTTATTACAATCATCTATTCATCTGATGATGACAATAACTATTTACAATCTGATAGTGCCGTTGTTTTTAAAGCGAACGTAGACTCATACACTAAATTGAAAGCTGAAAGAGTTTCTAATTCCACAATGTTCTATATATGTGCAGAGCTACCTCGCTTACTTTCCGCTCCTCGTCTTAATTACTTTCTTTATTGCTTCATTTCGTTTACCGAGGCGATTGTGTTTACCCCTTCGATGACTCAAGCAACAGATTTGAAGTATAATAGCATAATTGTATACGATAGTCTTATTCATCTGAGAAATTATGGAAAGTGCTGTTGAGCACCCTATTTTATTTAAAAAAGTTGACAATTTTTCTTTAAAGTAAGAAGACTACAAAGATAACTAAATNGTAGACTCATACACTAAATTGAAAGCTGAAAGAGTTTCTAATTCCACAATGTTCTATATATGTGCAGAGCTACCTCGCTTACTTTCCGCTCCTCGTCTTAATTACTTTCTTTATTGCTTCATTTCGTTTACCGAGGCGATTGTGTTTACCCCTTCGATGACTCAAGCAACAGATTTGAAGTATAATAGCATAATTGTATACGATAGTCTTATTCATCTGAGAAATTATGGAAAGTGCTGTTGAGCACCCTATTTTATTTAAAAAAGTTGACAATTTTTCTTTAAAGTAAGAAGACTACAAAGATAACTAAATAATAGCAGAACCATTTTCCAGTTGCCTTCGAAACAAACATTAATTTTTGAACGTTTCGGTACGATCGATCTTTAGACGAGTTTATGTATAAAAATTATGGAATTAGAAAAACATAGTAATAATTCAAATATTTCTTTCTAAATATGTTCACGGATCACTGCACATTCTAATATAACCGGCGCGTGCCGGTGATCGTAGAAAGAATGAATAGGAACCGCAGGTAACAATGCTTGGTGGCGTAACGTAATCCAGCGTGGCCATTATGCGGCGATTAAGTCGGATAATTGATCGTTCGACGAGAGAGAACGGCTGGGGGGCCACGCGGCGTCATAGATGAATTAGATGGGCTTGTCAATAACGCACGTTAACGAGCAAAGCGCAGGAAATGTTGCAAGGCCAATTATGAAAAGTGAACAAAGCGGCGACGCGATACATCCACGTGCGCGTAGATACAGCGAACCGCGAAATGAGTTTTGTGAGAAAAACAGCACCGGTTGAAACGAAAAAAATGAAAATCGGCGAAACGGGGAGCACGGCAGGCGGACGGAAACGTGTGGCAGGAGTCGCAAATGAATTTGCGGTTCTTGGCCGTGACCGACGGCGGTCCTGTCTCGTTATCAGATGGACGTCAAAACCCGCGTACGATAAAGCTCGCGCCCCCTCCGCCGAAAACCGCTACCCCTTTCACGCCTAATTCATCCGACCGCCACGTAAATCGAATTAATTGTTATTCAAGTTTCGATCGTATGATTCCGCGACACCGTCGGGGGAGGAACACCTGGACGGATGCATTAGTCGCGGCGACGTAATTGGCTGGTGGTCGGCCGACGTTTTTGTCCCCGATGACAGCTAATGCCACGCGCTCGTTACGCTCTCTTTTGCTCGCGCAAATTTCGTGCTTCGTTGGACGGTCAGATAGGATGGAGGGTCAGGATTTTCGCCGGATTTGGATTTGGTTCAGAGTGACCGTCGTTTTGTTACTGTCACCAAGTTGTTTCGGGCGTTGTTATTTCGGCTGGCCAATTTATGTCTTGCATTTTGTTGCTTTCGGGATGCAAACGGACGTCGAAAATAATGTGAATCGCAGCTTTTCTGTAGCAACTCTTTGACAATGTCACTTCATCATTGGACCTCTTTATTCGTACACACATTTAGTGGAGTTCAATCAAAGAAGCGGACGCCTTCCAATTGATTTAGTTGTTCCCCAATTGCAATTTCAGTAACCATTTAACGATAGTCGCTGTTGAAGGTTTTATCTATCGTGGGAAGGTTGGAGGAAGATAGCGTACGCATGCTAGACGAGGTCTTCGCACGGACAAATTCGTTGGGAATCCGCGTGAAATTCGCAACGCGCTGGCAATCAGTCGCCATTCTCCCGTTGTTGCGTAGCAGTTACGTGCCGCGCTTTCGCGCGTTATTACGCGAGTATGTGGCCACCGTTCGCAGGACCTTCCCTCGCTGTTTCAACCAACCGGCCAAAGGAAGCCAGTTTAATTAAGAGAGCGGTGTCGTCGCCGTTGCTCGATGGACTTGCCTTATTTGAATCCGGCGACCATTTGACGCTACCATTAAAACGCTCTTCATAGACTGTTTTCTTGCTCGCAAGAGAAACAGGAGAATTTGTGAACACTTTTTTTATTTGTAACAATTATTATGCATTAAATGATTGTGATAGAAGAATGTTGGGATATCGGTTCCTTTCTAGACATGATAATTTCTTGAGGAAAGGTAGTTAATATAGAAACTACATAAGAAGAGTGTTTGCTTCACAAATGTAATTATCCCAGAATTTTAAACAGGGAACTGTTAAATATTTTAATAAGGATCTTTTTACCGCCGCGAATGTTCCATGTTTTGGGAAGGGAAGCATGTTGGTCAGTCACATAGAATATCGTTACCGGAGCCGACTAACTTCTCTGTAAAGTTACGTTAAATTCTGCCTAACCTACATGTCCAATGTAGGTAGTTCGCGATCCTTGCCAGTGATGTATTTTTTTCGTCTACAATACTTTCGCATTTCCAGCCTTAATTACATTGCTCGCGGCTGGACGCACAGTTTTTTTTTTATTTCCAGTCTTCCGCCCTTCAAGGTCCGGCGAAGCATTCCATAATTACGATGTGTTATCTTCAAAACAAGAGGAAAACGGTATATAAAAGTTAGGTTCACTCGAATGCGATAATTCTCGGCCCTGCGCTTCCATAAAATTCACGACGCGATCGCGGTAGTTCGAAATGAGAGTAAATACGAGTGAATCGACGTGAAATTAAAAATATACCCCATAAAACGTTCGACGACGAAATGTCATCATACGTGATCGAGAAACTTTAGTCGGATAAATCTCAAGCAAGTCTCGATATTTTCCATTTTTTTTTTTTTTCGTAGAATAAATACCCTAGAACAAATAAAACGGAAAAACGCTCTATTTCATCGCAACGATTTATTACCGTCATAAAAACGACGAACATTTAACAGAAACAATATAGACTTCTTTGTTTCCTTTCAATGTACTACAATATATATTTTATTGTATTTCATTTTTATTTTTCGTTGGAAATTACTACGCTGTTATGTGGCCGGGTTCGTTCACGAAGGAGATAACAAAACGTTTTTCATACAGTCTCGTTACAGTACAAGTTACACAGGCTTCCGNGATTTATTACCGTCATAAAAACGACGAACATTTAACAGAAACAATATAGGCTTCTTTGTTTCCTTTCAATATACTACAATATATATTTTATTGTATTTCATTTTTATTTTTCGTTGGAAATTACTACGCTGTTATGTGCCCGGGTTCGTTCACGAAGGAGATAACAAAACGTTTTTCATACAGTCTCGTTACAGTACAAGTTACACAGGTTTCCGCCTTTCGTGATAAAGGTGGAGCCCGGTGTCAGTTGCAAATTCGACATTTATTCGTGCACGATTCGAACGATGGTATTTCGTATTCCAGTTCTATTGTTACACGCGCGCTTTATTAGAAAGTTTGCCACGTTTCGCTCCCGAAACGGAAACTGATGTAGGTAATCATGATCGCAGTTCGCCTCGTAATTCGGACATTAAATCGCAGAAAGTGTAGAAAATATTTTTCGTTCCCGATTCGCGCTTTTACTATGATAATTCACGACGGTGTATTTTGAAAGGAGCATTTCATGGCTCCCTTAAAATCACGCCAATCGTTACTCACGCTCTTTCACTTACACCAGTATGCATTATCTGGTGTACNTCGTAATTCGGACATTAAATCGCAGAAAGTGTAGAAAATATTTTTCGTTTCCCGATTCGCGCTTTTACTATGATAATTCACGATGATGCATTTTGAAAGGAGCATTTCATGGCTCCCTTAAAATCACGCCAATCGTTACTCACGCTCTTTCACTTACACCAGTATGCATTATCTGGCGTGCCATTTTCTATCCACGAAATATTTCGCAGCCGTTATACCAGACGCATTAATGGAATTTTTATATCATAGATCCATTTAGATACTATCGAAACGAGGTTGCCTTCGTTATCGGTAAAGTAAATTATTCTGAGGGAATTCGTGGTCGATCGCATCGGTTCCTCAAACTGGATGCCCGCTCTTATTTTCGGTCAGTACCGTTGAATGAGTCGGACCACCCGATACATTCTCCCTGTAACCGTTTATTTATGGACCGATAAAAAGCGGATAATTTTGCGCATCCCAGGCAGTCGCCTATTACGTTATAAATTATCGTTCGGCCAACCGTGGTTCGAAATTAATTACCACGGCCCCTGCGCTATCACTTTTATGCGTCGCGATAACCGCCAACTCGCCGAAACAATGACGCTGGATGCTGTATCTTTTGGAACGTTATCAACGTGGCCCGGGCCTCCGCATATACGCGATGCGATGTATGTATAGTGGCCGCTTCGCTCCGGAGCGGGTTCGACGCAATTTTCGACCGGTGGATTCACAACATAGTGAAGAGGCACTCGACGCTGCATTGGAAATCAATGTATAAGCGATTGTGTCGTTTCGTTCGTTGAGAGCAGCCCTCGCGATGTTCGGAATTAGGTATAAAAATGCTGATATATGAGTAATGTACCCGTTTTTCGTTATTCGTGTTTCTTTTAACGAGGCATGAGCGTAGCCTAACAAATACTAACAATATACAGGATATTTCAGCTAAAGAAGACTAAATATCAATTCTGTTTATTACATTATAGAAAAGCTTCATAGCATAACATAAATAGTTTTGAATGAGAAATAATGTTCTTTAAAAAAAATTTCTTTGTTTATCCTTCTTCAGCGGAGGCGCCCTGTATGCATTTCATATATTCGATATTGTAAAATAAGTAGTTTATAGTTCTTCATAGTTTTGATACAAAATTGATATCAAGCGACTTGAAGATTGTACGTAATGCAATTCGCCTCTTCTGTCCGCTCTTACGTACTCAGCTATTTCACAGGACGAGTAACAATAAGATGTCTTCGATATAAACGGTGCGGCGCGACGCAGCAACGTAGCGAGGAAATGACAACGACGAGACCGAGTCTCGTGTAAGCACGTAAGAGCAAGTTAAGGACGCGCACGAGATTCTTCTTTCTCAAAGACGGGGTCGCATGCTCGCCCTCCTCCCCCGTTTACGTCTGGCAATCGCATTTTCCGAGTGGCGCGCTTGGAAAAGCCGCCCTCTTATTTGCAAGATTCGCGACGTAGCTCCCGTGCCCCGTGCTACTCGACCGGCGGCTATAATTGAAGAATATTGCCCCGCAAGGCTCACAAATGGAACGCGACTCTAATTTCATTATCCGGTAGCGAGGCGTGCGCCAACGTTGCCACAGAGGGAATACTTTGCGAGAAGGTGACTCGAGTCGAGCCACGGCGCGCTCGTTACTCGTATTGCTATTAGAGTGCAGTTAAATGCTCTGGGTGGGGGATAAAAGAGTCCTCGCCGGTAGGTTAGAGTAGGAGAAGGCACGCAAAGCGTCCTTGAAGCGAACATATTACACGGGGAATTTGAAAGGAAGTTGGCTTAGCTGACGAGAAAAGCCGTTCTGCCCACTGCGGCTTTATGTAGACCCGATTTTACGAGTTCATGTATATATTGTTTATAGATCGTTCTAATAAATTTGTATCATAATTTCAGTGCCACGGCCGCTAACTGTATTTTTCGATAAAAATTCGAACTTCTATAACGAGAAACGAACAGCAGTCTATCCAATTACTTCTCTGAGCCTCGACAAAAGAAATCCAATAATATCAGTTTTCCTGTCTCCCTTATCCAAAGCAGATCGTTTTCACTGCGTACCTCGAGGACGCAGTTATTCGAAGCTATACGATATATCTACTGGGAGCACTGATTCCCCATCATGTTTATAAAATACGAATCATAAACATCGTTTATATCCTTCTGAGAAACGATTTTCCGACGCTCCTGGATTTACTCATTATCTTTTAAGCTAAGCTCTTCCAGAGACAAGATTTCCTGGCTAAGGGCAATCGATACCTTGCTATATCCGGACTTTATTTGCCGTGTTACTAAAGCCATATACATACACCAGATGCCTTCCAGTGACTCTTGTGGTATTAACTCTTTTCTGCACTGATCATAGCCACTTCCTGCTCGATTGTTTCGATGGCAGACATTCTCAACCTCCATATCGAATCTATGAATTGATTATTTTCATAATAAAGGAGGTCATATTAATGAACATAATTAAGGATCGCATTCATAACAAACTGAGATGGCCTGTTTTGAAAAGAAATAGAAAAAATTATAACGTTAGTCGGTTAGTTAGTCGATCGATACTTCGTATTGTGCCTGACACATTAATGACTTATACTACTTATGGAACGTTCTACTGATACCAAACAATAATAGCACAGTGAAAAATATAATCTTACCCTACGTATGCTGTAACCAACTGATTTATATGTCTGATACACTACATATAATCCTCTAACTCTAATTTATGTGTATATTTACACGTATTAAAGATCCGACCGATTGATCAATCGATCGTACTCCAATTCGCAGTGCGTGCAATGCGATGTCATTTGTATTGCTCAAATTTGAAGTCAATGCACGCGTGCGTACAAGAACATCGTGAAGTTGATAAAAAAAATGAAATTGGACAACTTATGCAATAACTCGGAGTAAAAATTAATTGCATATTTCATAATATAATTTTGTATACAACAATTAAAACAGAAAATTATCGAAACTGTGATTAATATAAATTTGTCGACTTAACATTATAATTAGGACAGACATTGTTAGAAGTAATTATACGTATAAAATGAAGGTTTGAACCAGTCAATAAATCTTTTTCGTATCTGATATGGTAGTTTGATAGTAGCTCATGCTACTGGATCTGCTCCCTAATTTCTTATAAACAGTTAAGAAACGAAGGAACCATATTATTCCTTTAAGACTATATATTATATTTTCAAGCGTTACAGCTTACGAGCGTTTCACTACCGTCATCGTCAAAGCAATACTTAAAGTTATGAAGATTTCCATCGACGCGGTGTTCACCAACTATTCTCAGGAAATTTTCATCAGGAAATTCTCTACATTCCCTCCAACAAGCTACGCATGTTCTATAAAAAACCCTACTATCAATATTAACACGTAAAAAAAAACAAATTTCTTTTAAAAAAACCACACTAAAATAATTAATTTTTTACTTGCTGTTTGAGCAAAACATTATTAACAAAAATTAATATTTCTAGGATATTATTTACTTCGAGCAAAATTAAGATGTCACGAAAGCCTTGTACAATAATTTCTTGAATGTGTTATACGGTTTCTTCTATCGGGAAAAATTTTTATCAATCGCGTGCAGAGTTTTCTATATTAAAGTTGAACGACATTTTCGTTCAGCAATATCTTTTGATGAAACTGTATCGCACAAACGTTTCACGTACCTGTTACTCTCGCCCCGTGATATTCACAAACGAAAATTCCTTTGCATCAAATCAAACGAACTTAACTATATTTTACCGTAGCGTTACAATTTCCTCCGTTTAGTCAACCATCGTTGCTATAGCGCGCGGCGTTCTAACTCGATCGCGTTCTAAAACTCCGTTCACACGGAACACCGAAACCGTACGCGTACGAACCAACGAACAAGCAGCAGCGGGAACAAAGGGCCTGCGGATTCGTCGCGTCGACGGTAAACGATTTTACGGCTGGCAATAAATCGATAGCATCGAAAACAGCGGTCCGCGAACGGCTAATTCGCGCGAGATTTCATTTGGCCGTGGCGACGACGCGTCGAATATGGACCCCGTCATTAGCCGTCAAACGGGCAAGTTTTATCTGCAATGGAATACCTGTGTTTACGACCGCGAGCCTGCAAAATTGACAGCCGACCGCCGAACCATATTATGGTGATGGAGTACCACACGACCGCACGAATCGAGAACGGCCATTCTATCGTTCTCGTTTTGCCCTCGTTACACGAATCGTCATCGGGAAAGTAAAAAAAAGTTACGTCCAAATACGTTAATAAAAGAGGAAAACAAATATATATTAGATAGTTAGATTTGATAAGGCGAAACGAAAATGCAGTACACATAAATAACTGATCCGAGTTGTTTAACAAATAATACAATTTGAATTTACGATTGGCATGATTAAAATTAATATTATGATCAGAAAGTGCATTCGTCGACTAAAGCGTAGAAAAGAGTGATAGATAAACCCGCAGTTATTTTAGAAAAAATAATTGACATAGATATAAAAATGATGAATATTTGTGAATCAACAGTATAGCGAAAAAGCGACGGGGCATAAAAAGTAACGAAAAGGATGAAAGATTACACAATCGGTAATCAAGCACCCATTGACTAGCGAGATGATATCTGAATGGGCGAAATTAGCGTCGGCGAACTGTACAATAATTGGATGCCGAGGCATGTGCCTCGAATGCGTGCGCGATTCGCCACGCGTGTTTCCGCCCGTCAAAGGGTTAAATGCGTGTAAATGTCCGGTCTCGTGGCTCGTGTGATCGCATCATCGCCCTATGCAGCGGAGAAACGCCACTTTCTCTCTTTCCGCTGGCCTTGCTCGCATTTCCATGCTCTTCGTGCTTTCTGATCGACCGGCTCCCATTGATGATTATTCGTCAGAGATTGATTGTACAGTTGGCAGTTGGCAGTTGGCGATCGTGGACGAATGAGTAGAAGCAAGTAAAACTGACTACTTTAGGCGAATTGCTTTGGCTTGTGATTGTTATGTAAAATTTATACTGATTTGCTTTGTATGGTGTTATTAACATTGGAATTTGATATTGTGTATGACTAGAGTCCTCTGATAGCTGATACAGTCTTACTGGAAGGCTTGCATTTCGAGTCGACGGCTGGAGTCAGCAAAGGAATTAGTTGGAATGAGAATTTATTCGACACACGTTGTGACGACGTGTTTTCGTAGGTATAATTTAATTTTGGTGATGGAAGAATTTGCAAGTCATCACGCGATGGTTATTGTAAAAATCGAGTTCTCTCACTGATATATAATAAGGGTCTCCTGGAGTTCGAGAAAGAGAAAAAATCGAGATCGATCTAGTTTGATTAATGGTTGCCTAGCGAACTGAAGCACGACACGAGGCCTCGTTGCACGCATAACTTGCGAAAATGATCGTCGACCCGTTTTTGATTGCATTAATTTCGCCTAAGGGGATAATACCTTAATATCATCAAAATCGGGTCCAAAATCATCGCCGCAGGCTGTACGTCAATTTTCACGAACTCGCGAGATTGGTTGGAGAATTTCCGAATTTCGGGGGAACTGTTGATAAAGCAATTAGTTCCTAGCGTGAAACGGTATCGAATCGATAAATGACACGAATAAATGCCCTCGCAGTTTCGTTTAAAACTTGTTAATTAAGTTTGATTTAAATCTCCTTCTTGTAATTATGAATTAAGACGCCCGGTCTCTTTATCAACAAACTATACGAAATGTAACACTATGATATGTATATGTATATATTAGTAAATAAGTATAGTTTTCTTTAATCGCTTTAAAATCGTTACGAGGAATTTGGAAATGTTTATAATAGCGCGAACTTCGGAACTCGTTACGATTTGTATTTTATCCAAATTGCAGTATGATTAGTCGTAGACAAGCGATATCGGGGTAGATTGAAACGAGAATGAATATTGCTTCACTGCTCTGTTTAGTTCGGGGCCGGGTGACGTGAAAATTGTCCGTCTATGTACGTGCACGCGGTCACTAGCCCATGTTCGTTAGAAGTGTCAAGCTTGAAAGCAAAGNGATCGATTTTTCGGTTGATACTGCTCACCGGAAGAAAACTATGTTATGTTGAAAATTATTCTGAATAGGAGTGATCGTATCTAGTAAAATACCGAAAATTCAATGCATATGTAAAGTATATCTATACCAATAAAGTACTAAATATATGTACATAAATTATATGTAGACGCATGTACATATATCGTAAACAACTAGTAGATTGCGCGTGCCGTGAATGAGAATCAAT